>JAKSZP010000202.1:0-146695 GCA_022478985.1 Massospora cicadina
GCAATGAGGAAAAAGACAAAGTATTTGGGGGATATCAAACTCCAAGGACCAAGTTCTTGTTCATGTGACAAAAAATTGTTGCGTTGCAGCCCTCCCAGATAAGACAAGGTAAGGCTGTTCTAAAGTCACAGGAGGAACCAACACTTGGGGTGAAAACTCCATAAAAAGAATACTGAACAAAGGTGATATCATGTGAGCTTGACCTATAAGGTCTCCCTTCTGGGGAGCCTCTTCTGAACCATAGTTTAAGATCTTGTAAGCCTGAATAATGGATTGGGCGAGGCAGAGACCAGCGCCCAAACCAAACCATATAGAAATCCCTAAAATAATGTGACTTGGCATTGTAAAACTGAACCCAGTTGAAAAAGCAATAGTTAGATTATTTTAAATTGATACATTACCCCCCACTAGAGAAGGCCCACTCGGCGAATGCCCTAAAGTGGGAGACCGCCGCCATGAGGGCTTCCTGGGGCGAGTCACCTTGAGCCCCAGGAAAATTTGCCTGGAACAAATTCCAGGCCCCTTGTGGGGAGGGACAAATGGCGTGGGCAAGTCAGGAGTGGGCTGCTGTAATCAGCCCACCTAGCGTGGGTAAGCACGCCCAGCACTTGGCTGGTGTGCATTCCCTCTTCACGCTTACATTGATGACAGTCTTCCCATCTCTCCCAGGAAGGCGCTCTCCTCAACAGAAATATGATAGGGAACAAGGTCCAGCGCAGCTTAATGGCTGTCCCTTGTAGGGTGGACTGTTCAGTAATGAGGGAGTCCTGCTGGGACAAGTCCCCTCGATGTAACTGAATCCCTAGTGAGGCGGAGTCTCCACCTGGATTTCACTTATGATCACTTCAAATCCAAGGTTAGACATCAGTCATTGTCTCCCACTGGTGCTGGTTTTTTAACAACTGGGACTAATGCGACCACTGAGATCAGCCAAACTGAGGAATGGTGGCATGCTAACGGCACTATGGTTCAAAATTTTGTAACAGCTAGAAAACTCATAGTTTCTGATCACCATCTTTACTTTGGTTCAGCACCAATCTTTGATGCATAAAGAATGCCAAATGCGAGTTGGACTCTAAAGTTAAGTGTTAGTGCCTCATGCAACTAACCAATTAAACCTCTGATTTAGAAAAATGAAAACGAGAAAATAGATGCAATAATTAAGCAAGGTTGATGTGTGGCAGCTCCCCCTTTTGGGTTGGGCACCACTAGTGCTAAAAAATATTTTAGCAAAGTAGAAAACCCTTTAATTAATCTTTTATAATTATAAAATAAAAAATGCCACCCTTAAGCATATCTTTATAATTAGGCGCCATTAGCGCAATGAGGAAATAGACAAAGTAATTGAAGTAATTAAGCCCCAAAAACCTAAATTTTTGTTCACATGACAAAAACTTAATGTGTCACAGACCGCCAAGTAAGACAAGGTAAGGGTGACCTTAAATCCACAGGAGTAGCCCACGCTTGGGGTGAAAACTCTAAGAGAGAGAATTTTGAACAAAGGTCAGAATCATTCTAGGCCCAACCTTAAGGTTGTCCTTCCAGGGAGCCTCTCCTGCACTATTCTTTAAACTCTTGCGAGACTTAAGAATGTCTGGGATGGGGCACAGCCCAGCGCCCAAACTAAACCAAACCAAAAATCCCTTAAAACTATTTGACTCAGTATTCCTAGAAGATCTAAACCTGAGTCAAATTGTAATGGTTAGAAAAATTTAATCGTTACATCTATCTGTGGATTTTATTATGGAATTGCCCTTATCTGAGGGGTATGATGCCATTTTGATGGTGGCCCATTTCAACAAGTTTTCCCACTTCATATTATGTCATACCACAGCAACTGCAGTTCAGATAACCTAGTTATCTAATTCCCATGTTTATCTGCCCATGGGTGTCTCAGGATATTATTAGTGACCTTGAATTCCAATTCACATTAAGTATATTAGGAAGAGTTGTGCAAGGCTCTTCAGATTTGTCCTTGACTTTCTACTGACTTCCATCCGCAATAAGATGGGCAGACAGAATGAGTAAATCAGTTTTTGGAACAATTCTTACAGTGTTACATGACAGTTGATCGCTTGGATTAGGTCTCACACCTCTCCTTAGCGCAATTTAACTACAACACGCTTATTCTACTATTTGGTGTTTCCTAGATTGCAAATTATGGCTTCAATCATAAGTTTATTATGGAACCCAGTTGTGGGTCTAAGGTGGAAGTTGCGGTGGAATTTGCCAAATTCATCAAGAAAGTAGACCTAGAGGTAACCACAAACTTGGAGGCTGCTATGAAGGTCTATAAGGAGAAAGCATGGGGTAAAAGGAGAGTAGGGCCTATATAAAGAGGGAGATCTAGAGATTCTTGATGCTAAGAACATACCCATCAAGCAACCGTGCAATAAATGATGCTAAAGAGATAGGACCTGAACGCGCTATTAGAAAGGTGAGACATGCTTCTCATAAGTCAGACCTTCCAACAAAGTTCCACATCTTTCTCACATTTCATAAAAAACTGGCTCAGTTAGAGGGTCCCCCTCCTGAGACTCATATTTCATATCTCATTGATGGGAAGTAGAGGAGATTGTGGCATCCCTCTGTGTAAGATGAAGACTCAAATACCTTGTTTCATGAAAAAGTTTTGATGCTGTGTAGAACAGCTGGGTTCCAGCTTGTGAATATGCTCATGCGCCGAACCTCATTGGTATTCCACACAAGCGCTTTCCAAATGCTTAATACCTAAGAAAACCATAATGTCGCCATCATAAAACTTTCTGCTTCTAAAATAAGCTTTTCCTTAGCTGACACCCTTGAGGGATGGGTGGTGCCTCATAAATCTGGAGGGTAATGTTAAGTCCCAAGACATAATTGTGGGTAAAAATTGTAAGGGCAAGGAGGTGCTCAACATGGCCAAAGGGTTCAAGTTGACTGCCCTTACTAACTTAAAGCATACCCTAAACCAACGTTGGTTGAAGGATAAGTATCTCAGGTCGGCTCTAAGGTTATATGTGAAGGGCAGCTGGAATCACATCTACAGCCTTGAGTTTTTTGAGTTAGATAATTAACAAAAATGAAAAAAAGCATTTCAAGTTGGAAACCGCGATATGATGCCAATACAATTTAATATACTACCTGATTGGTCAAAATAACTACGATCAATCACTCAAGTTTAGGCCTACTTAAGTTACAGCACTACTGCTGACAGTAATTTAGTTTTATTGGCTAGATTAAGTTCAATACTGCAGCTATTTGACCATGGTTTCCTTCCCTAATCTCTTGAGAGTCTTTTCGCTGATACTAATCTCTCTGTTGGTTGACTAGTGTTGAAACTCCATTTTAAGCTCAGATAAGCCTTGGCTAGGGCTGAGCTTAGCATCAATCTCTAGGATTGAGTAGCATCAATATGGTAACTATTTAGGATTTTATGTATATGTGAAGCTTTAATATTGCCAGCAGAGCATTATTAGTACACCTGGGTTAATAAATTCAGCGATTAATAGAGCACCATTCAAATGGTGACATGGACTAACTTGAATAGAATATGTTTTTTTGTGATTAATTTACAAATGAGAATGACGCCAAGTGAATGGTGACATGGACTAACTCAGAGTCAATGATATTAACTTAAATAATATAACCAATGAGAATACAATTCCAAATGAACGCTGATTTGGATATCTTATTCTGGAGCATTTAATTACTTTATAACATTATACTGAGGATAAGAAATAAACATTTAATCACCATCCAAGGTTGACAAGGCCAAGACATCAAAACTTTCCAAGGGATATAAATATGAACACTTTATGGATAAAGTGATTCAATTCACATGAATTTTTATAAATGAACTGGATAACTTTTATAATATTATATTAATAAATGATTTTACTACAGCAAAATATACCCAGATGTTCATCCAAACTATGAAAAAGATGATTCATTGCTGCATAGATGCACTGCTGTGCTACTGAAACAATCATTATCGTGGCTCTCAATAACTTTAATATGAGATTATTTAATCATAACGTTTCCTCTAAGATGTACTGGCTACCCTATACTGTAGTAGTCTTATTTTCGATAAAATGGACTCTTCTACTAAATGTTTTCTTATCTATGGTGTAAAAACCCTATCAGGATTTTATATAGGTAAGTAGAAAGGTTCCCAGGGTTTAGGCATCCCTGGGTGATTACATTTATGGTAGCAGCCTGCTGAGCCCCACATACACCATTCTGATGCTTGAAACCTCTGTTAGAGTACTGGTTCAATTCATTCCCTCATCTGGGGCAGACCTGCTAGTGGATGAAGTCCTAAATGAGAACCAACCTCAGATGTACTTAGGATTGTTTTAACCAAATGCTGGGCTGCCAGGAAAGATGGCTAAATGTGTGAGTTAAATTTCATTTCAAGATGGCTAGATGAGTTGATGGTGCAAGATCTGGGCGCTAATGAAGGCAGTATTTAGTTCTGTGGTGAAGTTGCTCTAGAGGAGGCCCTATTAGTTGAGGGGCTGTGCTGATCACAAACATTCAGTAACGGAAGGTTATCCTGCAAGTATTGTTGTGCATAAAGACGGAAATTTTCATATCATCATATTGGCATGTTAGTGGTGTTCTGATATTTGAAAACTGTAAATTTTGCAAGAACTAGTCTGATAAAACTCCATTTGGTTCTTATCACATGAATCCTTGGTTTGATATCATTACTGATCTTCTGAGGTGTTCTATAGCAATATAGTTCACTTTATAATCTTAAATTATATATGGATCCTATTTTGCTACTGTGGAACCTGGACCCCTCTGGATTGAAGCTTTAAAGAGTTTAGACTCTGAGCTGCATTTAGTAATAGACTCCTACTTGCATTTAACTAAGTCCTTGTATTTTTAGTCTATCTGGATATTAATAAATCTTTTATAACCTCTCCTTGGGTCATCTTGGTACTGGCACACTTCACGGTGTTCTATTCCCTTTGCTGTTAGTGTTTTAATCCTTGATTGTGTGGTTGTTCATTCCCCACCAAGTCTTTGGAATTAAGAGTTACAGACAATCTCCTGAATAAATGGGTCTTGATTGAGCTATAAATTCTAAGCTTAGCCCCATGCCAAATAAAACAAAGCCTTGTGGTTTAGAAGAATATTTGTGTGATAGTGTTATATATATATTATAGGAAATCCATGTATATAACATATTATCTCATGAATAAATAAAAAAACCTAAGGACAAATACTTATAAATTTTAGGAATGTGTTATAGGACTTTTTAAAATGAGAATTTATTATAATAATTATAAAAGATACCTAAATTGTTTAAGAACTATATACAAGTATTCGATGACAATTGGTATAACATCTTGGCTGAGCGTTTTGGCGTTTTAATGTTCAAATTGATAAATTTATAGGTTTTGGTAAGCGGTTGGTAGTTTTTGGTTGTTTTTTGAGGCAATTGGTTTTGGCTAAGTGTTTGGTAATTTTTAGTTAAAATGATAGTTAAAATGGTTTCATGAAAGTATTTGTGAGTTTTTGGTTAATTTATTAATCTTAATTGGCTTTGGCTAGGTGGCTGATGGTTTAGTTTATTGTTGATTTCAAATTGTTCTAGCTGAGTGGTTGATAGTTTAGTTAATTTAATAGGTTTTTTTTAGCTCTAGTGGTGCCCAACCCAAAAGGGGGAGCTGCCACGCATCTTTATTTACAAATGGGCCAAACAAAGGGATTATTAGAGATAAAAAAATTACGTAATATGGCACCTCAGCTAACAGCCTAGGAAGCCATATTAGAAGGGGAGAAAGCTTTGAGTTAACTTTTGTCTGGTGCCTGCTTTAGCTGGTGGACCAAAGCGGACTGCATCAGGGTGGGAGCATCATTGACATGGGTCATAAGGAGGTATAGTTGTGGGTTTTCTTCAAATATGAGGCCAGAGGTGTCCATCGCCTTAATGTATTGAGCAAGTTGATGCTCAGCAAAAGTGATGAGAGCTGGCACACACGTGTTAGACTTGATGCGCCAGTGGGTTTCAGGATTAGCGGGGTTAAAAATAGAAGTTTTTGCTGCATTGATTCAAGTGCATCTCACACCAAAAGCGAGATCCTCAATTTCGTATTTAGCATCTTCCTCAAAATCATGAGGTAACTTTGGGATAGGGATGCCCTCAATAAGGGGCAACATTGCCGCATGAAGTTGCAGGCAAAGTAGGGTGTTTGCAGGGGCAGCTGCAGCCTCAACTGGCATTTTATTAATTTTTTTATAAATGGGAAACCCGTTTTGAGGGCGAAAATGGTGGGGCCGCAATTCAGGAGGATCAACGAAAAAATCCTCCAAAGCAAAATCTGGCTTGACATGGTACAGCCATTTGTCCTCAACAATTCATTCAAGAGCCCTTGAATGGATTGACTTGGCCAGCACTGGGACAGCCACTGGAATTGGAACAGTGGCCAAAGATGATTGGCCACGTGCTGTCAACCATGGCAGCTCATCTGAAACTGGTTCAGCCATAGACTCAGGATTTTATAATATGGTCAAATTTTATACAAATTTTTAAAATTTTTGTTCTGATTGGCTGCCACGTTTGGAGCAGTGACAAATTTCCCTGAGGTTGGGGGTGGGAGAATTGAGCCCCATTCAAAAATTGGGGCAAAATGGCCATGTCCCAATGACAGAGGAATGTGCGGTGGAAGTGGAAACTGAGGGGCACTTTCACTTTGAGTGGTAAAGCTCAAAGCACAAGGGGTGAATGGTGCGACCATTTTTGACACGCGTCCAGAACAGGTGATCAGGGGAAGATCTGATCACAGTGTGGGGGGAATCACAGGATGGGTATCACAATAAAATTGGCAGATTGTCACAAAGGCACAAGGCCTGGCCAGACAATCCGCCATATTTGGAACCACAAACTGTAAATTGGGGTCTGCACCATAAATGGCTAAACCCTCCATGGGATTGTGGCGAGGCGTTCAGGGGAGAGATGGGAGGGCAACCCAACAAACTGGACCACCAAAATGGCCTCATCTAGGAGCTGGGTGCGAATGGTGGTAATGGGGATTTTTTAAAAATGAATGCAGCTTGGCTGCTGCCACTGCATCAGCTTCCAAACGGAAGCTGAGATCAAAGTACCTCTTAAAGGGTGGAACTCAATAAAGCCAGTGGGTTTAAAAACTGCTGTGGCCATCTTAATGATGGCCACGCTCACATATGGGAAGAGATTCCCATATTTGACCAGGAGACCAAAACACAAAATGCTCCATGGGAGCACCAAATGTTCCGGAGCACCGCCTGGGAGCTTGCAAGGTGGTGGGCCAAGTCCTGAGGGGGGACATAACGCCTGGTAGTGTTGGGAGGGCTAGCAGAGCCAGCCTGGGCATGCTTTGGCGGTGGTCAAAACACAAAGCAGTCGGTGCACCAATGCCCCATGTCAGGACAGCAGGCGTTGAAACCCTTATCATTTCAATAATTTTGCTCATTTGAGCGCCTATGTTTTGTATTTTTTTAAAATCCAAATTTGGCTTTGATTATAGCTATTGAAGCAAAAGAAAGATAATCTAATAGGTTGATTAGTTTTAAAATTTATCATTAGCCAACTAAAAATACTCTGAAGCTAAGATAAGTATTTGAATTGTGTTGGTAGGAAATTAGCATCAAATGGTAATACTCTAATTAAGCAAGAATATAGTACCATCTTAAAAACTTTTCTTTCTCGTTGCAAACACTTTTGCAACCCATTCAATTCAAGACTAAATCTAGTTTGATAATCTCATAGAGGGGATTAGTC
The DNA here is from genome assembly GCA_022478985.1 of Massospora cicadina. Taxonomy (NCBI): domain Eukaryota; kingdom Fungi; phylum Entomophthoromycota; class Entomophthoromycetes; order Entomophthorales; family Entomophthoraceae; genus Massospora; species Massospora cicadina. The sequence continues at coordinate 7,754 of JAKSZP010000202.1, forward strand.
TGCGCCCATGTCTGGGAGCAGTTGGGCAAGCAAGGCAAGAGGAGCAGGTGGAAGGCCTGCAGCCTCTAACGTTTGAAAACGCCCCGGAGAATCTGGCGGAATAGAAAAAAATCTAAAAAAACCGGCAGTCACAATTTCCCCAGAGATACTCACGTGGCAAGCACAATGCAACCAGTACATCAACACGCCACATTCCCAGCCACTTTCGTCGGTGGAATTTGGAGTCCGTGTGTATCTGGACATCCAAAAAATGGCCTTATGGGAAAAATTTTGTGAAGATGTACACAAAATTTTCCCAACTGCGGTGTACGTTGCACCTCACTCCATGTTGCGCGGTTGGCTGGACCTAGGTTTCGAAAGCAAAATAGCAGCAGATGAGGCTGCAGTGGTGTGCATAGTGGTTGACCTCCCTGAAGGGCAACAGGTCGTCAAAACCAAATGCACCAGATGGACAAAATCAAACCAAATTTTCCTCACGTTTGAATTTTGCTCACTACGGTAAAACGTGACATTTAAGAGCAACAAATGAAAGATGGTCTTACCATATATGGCGAAATACAATCTTTCAAAATGCAATGTTTCATGCTGATGCCACACCTGTGCACCGGCAAAGCCATCGCAGTTCTGACCCCAACTGAGGAGATAGCGAAGGACCTAACCAAGATCCCACACTCCATCTTTATTTACATTGCAGGGCACACCACCCACCCATTCCAGGTAACCGTGGACAGCGCGCCCCCCATTTTGCACCCACTGTGATGCATTTGGCCATAAGGCACACGCATGCCCCATCAAAGAGGGCGTCACATTCCAAGAGCACCCCTCAGCGGCCATGGCCAGTGGAGAGGCGCACTATGAACCAACTGCAAGCACCAAGGAGGCTTTCCCGTGGGGAGCACAAGGCTGCTACCTATTGGTAAAGCCCATCTCCCCGCAGGAGTGGATGAAGGCCAAGCAGGCCCATAGGACCGCGGCCATGGAAGCGTCCAAGGCCACCACCACCATCCCACACTCACAACGCCAGGAGGACATGGAGACCTTTGTGGTGGAAGCAACTCAGGAATCCATCACCCAATCAGATTGGGAGGCCCATGCCAAATGGGCCACTCAATTCAAGGATCCGATGGGAGATTTGATCTCACCCAATCGCTGCACCCAAGACCCGGTCAAAACTGACTTGGGACTTATCCCAAACAAAAAAAAATTTTGCCCCACTTGATGGTGCACTGAACTTATCCGCACCACAAAAAAATTCGTCTGATGTCAGGAAAACAAAAAGCGAAGGCCAAAGCCAATGCGACTCTTTCTGCAAAAATTAACAAAAACCCTGATAGCATTGCTGCTAATACCCACGCTACTGTGAAAGCCTGTAGGGACCTGGAAGAGGCTGGTGGGCCCGGGGGCCACACCCCTTGCACCTAAGGTGCGATGGGGGAAACCTTCACTCTAGGGATGCTGAATATTGCCAGACTCAAGGCCTCCCCGTCCTGGGCTAGGAAACTGAGTTTTTTACAAAACAATTTACCCGTGGATATCCTGGCCATCCAGGAGTCCCACTGTCCACGAGGTTCTGAGGAAGCTTGGAAAACAATGCTCCTACCATCCCTATCCTTTTGGTTGAAGCACTGTGGGGTGTAAATTTGGAAAGACAATTTTTTCAAATTTACATCTTCAGAAACATTCCTAAATGGCTGAGTGCTCGTTGTCACCTTCTCATGGGCTGATGTTGCACACACAATCATCAACATTTACACCCCAAACGGTGCACATGAGCGTCAGGAATTTTTTTCATCAGTTAAATCCCTCCCGCTACCCCCCGATTCTTTCCTAATTGGTGACATGAACTGTTGGCTAACCTCACCAATGGACCAGTGGCCGCCCTCACCCCACGCCCCACAGGGTCATGTAGAACTACGCATTCTAAAAGCCACCCTTGGGTTAATGGATGCACTGCCGCGACATGCCCCACTGCTCAAAAACATGACACGTCCCCACATCCACAACGGCCAATTAAGGTCCATGACCTGCATCAACCTTATTCTAGCACCAGCGAAATTCCAACCCCACATCTCCCACTTCAAAACAACGAAAATAGAATTCTCCGATCACCGACTGGTCTCAATAACATACCACTTACCCTCACAGTTGCCAAGCCCCCACATTGGTGCAAAATCCGCCCCCAGAGCTCGCGTCGCCAGGATTTTCCACGTGGGTGGAAGAGGCAACTTTGGGAAAATCATTTGTTGCACCATTTTGCATGGACCCCATTTCCACATGGGCAACTTTCAAAGAAGACACCATCTGCCAATATCGCCATCTCTCATCCAGACACTCATGAGCCACATCGGCAGTTATATTGCACGCGCTGGTGGAATTGGCCCACTTGGAGTCCAACATTCCAGCCACAGGATATAGCCCTGCATGGGGCCAGAAGTGGGCGGAGGCAGCCGCCCACCTCAACGCACTTGAAAGGCAACACAAACATCAGGTTTGTGTCTAATACAGGGCCACACGCATCACTAAAGGTGACAAGTGCACCACATACTTCTTCAAAAAAATTTTTCACCACGCCAGAGCGTGGCCTGCACACAGGTGCAAAGATCGGATAATTCTATTGTGGACACACTGGCTGAAGTGGCAATCAAAACGCAAAGATATTACTCTGAGTTATACTGAGCGAACCAATTCACCCGGCTGAAATGGCGGAATTTCATGACCAAGCTCATATCCGCACCATTTTCTGATACCCAGAAATAATAAATTTAATTACTCCGAACGAATTATGGACTACCATTCGCGGTGCGCCAAACCAAAAATGCCCAGGCCCAGATGGCATTCCATATGAGTTCTACAAAAAATATTTTAAATATATATCCACATTGCTGCTAGCCTCACTCAACCAAAGCCTGTTGGAAATGCGCCTCCTACCAGATGGACATGAGGCCTTTACGGTCACACTCTTCAAGAAAGGGGATAGGCTAGACTTAGCCAACTGGCACCCCATTTCTCTAACAAACACAGACACAAAATTTTAACAAAAATCATGGCTAACCGTTTAGGGACTGTAGCATCTGCCACCATCTCCCCAGAACATTTTGGTTTCATCCCCAGAAGGTCGATTTGGGATAATGTGCACTCTGTGGCTAATGTGTGTCAGTCCACAGCCTCTGGGTCACTTGTATTCTTGGACCAACAAAAGGCCTATGATAGAGTAAACTGGGAATACCTTAGGGCCTGCCTCCAACAATTCCGCCTACCTCCCCGCTTCATTAACTGGGTGATGCTGCTCACGGAATCTGCAACAATGGCAGTGCGCAGCCCGGGTTTTCTAAAAGAAGTAGTCCATCCTTAAAGGGGCCTGCGACAAGGGGACCCCCTCAGCCCACTCTTATACAACTTCAGCCTTGACCCACTACTGCGAAATGTGAATGCCCAATTCACTGGGGTCCATGTGCCAGGCCAAACCCCAGTCAAGATGATGGCATTTGCAGATGATTGCGTGGTGGGGGTGTCTAATAACAAAGATGCACGCGCGCTTGAAGCCCTCATCCAGGAATATTCCCGGGTAAGCAACGCGGCACTGAACGCCTCCAAAACCGAAATCATCCTCCTTGGTCGGTTTCAGAACTGCTGGGCCCCAGCAAGTAGTTCCCAACCCGGCCCATCTGCTCGCCCACGTCCACGCCTTACTAACTCAACACACACCGCTCCACTGGTGCTCCCCTTTGTGCCACGACCTACCATAGGACTGGTACGCCATCTGGGCGTGTGGATGGAGGCAGGTGGATACGCGTCAGCAGTAATGGAGTGCCATATACTGGACAACATGACGAAGCGAATCGCCTCTCTCAGAGACCACCCTACTACCCTCACTGGCAGGGTTGTTCTTGCCAACTCTATGCTCCTATCCAAAGTCTGGTTCAGAGCCCACGCCATCCCCTTCTCCCCAAGCTTCTTCAAATCCCTGTATGCTTTGCTACAAGGTTGGCTTTGGTCAGGCCACCCTCCACCAGTACAGCTAGAGGTCATGTTTGGCCCTCATCATCATGGTGGCATGGGCCTACTTGACTTCAAAGCCCATGCCGCCAAGATCCTGGGCACCTGGATCGCGGCCGTCACTGCTCCTACACTCCCATCCCAACACTGGTCCTGCGCGGCCCGCTCCAACTTCTCCTGAGCCTTGGGCCTCAACAATCCATCAAACCCCACTCCCTGATTTACACCTCGCATCACACACATCGGCCACAGGTCCTCGCGGGACCAAAACCCACTACAAACGAATCCTACTCTCCATGCGAAGCGCAGAGTGGAGAATTCGTATTAGTGGACATACAACCTGAAGAGGCCGCCCCTCTCCTCAGTTCACACAAGAGGTACAGGGCTACCCATCCATGATGGCGTGATCCCCATTCGACCCCAAGTCCTATCCAGGGTGGACTACCTGGACTTGATGGACATCCCTTATTCCACTGAGACCCAAAAGACTATCTGGAAATACGCACACCATCCTCTGTTGCAACCTCAAGTCCGCTCCCATGTGTGGCGCTGCCTGAGGCGGGTGTATCATACAGCTGAGCGCTCTAATGCTTTACACTCATCCTGTGTCATGTGTGGCCAGTATGGAACGCTGTTCCACCGCCTGGAGAAGTGCCCCACCTCTAAAGTAATATGGCGCGAAGTCCAACGTCTGCTAGGCCAAGATCAAACATATCCCTTCAGTCTGTCAAGAGATATGTTTGCTTCATCAATGGCCTCCCCATCCCACCCTCCCTCCGTGCTCTGGTGGTTGCAATCGCCATGTGGACTATCCACACGATTGTCTTGGATGCCATCACTGGATCCATCCCCACCCTCCCTGAAGCTGTCCACAGATTCTGGTCTCATTTGGTGGTTCACTTTCAAGTGTGGATGTTTGGATATCTCCCACCGCGTCGCCGACAGCTGGTCTCCTCCTGGTTCCCAGTCTGGTTCATCAAAACAGACCCCTTCCTCCACACGTGCTCAATAGTGGCTACGTCCCCTACACACGTTCCCTCCCCCTTCCCATAAGTGGCGTTCCCGCTGGCAACAAGAGATAGCATCGCTTCTCTGGGGTGCCTCCCCTGGTACTAAGTTTTGTTTCGTCTGAGTCATATTTGGAAGTGTCCATCCCATGGTCGGCCTTCCCCGCAATAAATTTAAAAATTTAAAAATTTAAGAATATAGTACCATCTTGATAATTTAGAGGGGTAAAGAGGCCATCTTAAGCTCTGATGATTTAGTCTATTCTACAAAAAAAGCTTCAAATATTTAATAAATACAAATCTAAGTTTAACTGAATATCACCTTAACCCAGAGTTCAGTTTGCTAAGTTTATAGTTTAAGGTTTAAAAGTTAGTTTATTCTTGATCAGTTATCTGATCTGGTTAATAGATAGACCTGAGCAACATTGGGTAATTGTAAGTCTGGGGGATTACCCCCTGTCCTTGCACACTTTTTCCCATTCTGAGCCAAAAAAGGAGGCAAAGAAGGCGGCCCTTCTCTTGTAACTCAGGGCGATTTGGCCCATGTGGTGGATGAGAGGTGGGTGATGGCGTACCCCCTCAATGTTGCCCTTATACCTCTTTCTTTACCATGAAAAAGCTGCTCCAGAAGATCAGGGGGGTGCGTGGAAGTGGCGGTGGTGAGAGGATGCTGCCAGATGGTAAGTGCCGGGAATCTATCCCAAGTACTAATTCTGGGTTCTGCTGAGGAGGCAAAGAATTATATATAAATTTAAGGAATGACAGAATTGAGCCAGTCGTGGTATAATTGGGGTAAAAACTTCCAGGTGCTTTACTCCAACCAGAAGAAGGGGGTCTAACTCAGGGGTTGAGGGTGACAAATCATTCAACACCCAATGTGATTGCTCCTATGTAGCCTGGCCATGAGCACACCAATCGCCCACCAAATGAAGTGTCACCAATCCTTGAAGCAGAATTGTGGTAAGAGAGAAAATTTAGTGACGAAATCTGAGCAAGAGTTGGATGGACAGCAGAAGGTCATTTCAGCATCAAGCTAGTTGTAAAATTTTATTCTTACATAATCAGTTGGGATCATGATACCCTCAGTTTATGCAACCCCATTTATTCCCTAATTCCTCTTGTACTTGACAACCGTCCCCACTGGTACAGTTTTCAGTCAATTTCAAAAAGAGAAAACAAATTCCTTTTAATCCAATTTTCCAGTTACAAATTTTACCACTTTCTGCCACTGCCACTACCTAGTACCATATTCCCAGGGTTGCACAATGACTGGGCCTTAGCAACCTTTATCACGACGTTGCTTCTTTCCTTACATAAATTGATTTATTGAGTTGATGGCCATTTGGGAATGTCCCTCAGTTTTTGGACGCCCTCTAGCATTAAGATGTACCATTGCTAGTAGAGAACTTACATACCCATTGGGCGAGGTTCTGTGACATTGTTATACGCTCAACAACCCATGGCACCTCAGCGCATTTAGGGACCTCCTTGGGTCCCAAGGGCTAACTGTGATGGAATCTGCTGCAACTGAGGCGGCCACAGTTTGGTTATTGATATATGGTGGTTATAGTGATCATAAGTCCCCATATAATAACTTCTCTCCCCGCCCATTACCATGTCATTTGGATGGCTATGGCCCCGGCATTCTGGGTTCTTTTCTGAGTATTTACGCACCATGGCTGGCAGGCCAGTCTCGAGATTCTTTAGTCTTTTCCATTATGTTTCTCAGCTAGTTTAGAAATATAATTTTACCCATATTGAGCCAACACCAATATTTCAAATTCCTGTGCTGTTGGCAACCTGCCAGGCTCTCATTTTATTTTACAGAAAAATCTAAGCACTTGTAATACATAAACTATATCCTTTAGCCCCATTTACTGATAGTATCTCATGAAAATTTCAGAATTTTACCACAAATTTTAGAATTGTGTAATTAAGTTATATCTATTCCAAAAAATTTATTTAGTCTTCTGTTTGGTTCTAGTTAGTAAATTTTAGTGCTGGAAATGCCAAGAGAAAGTTAAGAAGCTTAAAGATTGAAGATCAACAGGGAACTATTCTGTCTAAAGTGCATAAACAGTTGACAGAATGCTTTCTATCAAGCAAAAAGGCTGGTACTTAAGGTTAGAGTATAAAAAAGGGTCTAACTTAACATCAGGAACTGACGATTTAAAAACTTTTTCCCCATCAAGTACTTTGGCATAAACTCAAACTCAGCGAGCAACAGTACAAAATTTTCGCTATATATTCTTTAACCTAAACCACCAAAAAACTCCAAAGCTAAACTTTAAACTTTTCATTTTTTATATTAATTTGGCTTGTTTAGCAAATTAGTTTATCTAGCAATAATAAACTTACTTGTAGCAAATTATAGATGAAAGGGGGTGGAAGGCGGGTCAGTAGGGCGTATGACTATCAATTTGATGGTTTATGGGTTTTAATCCCGCCCTTGCACATCATTCAGAGTTCCAGCCAAAGGAAGCTATTTGCTGTTAGTAGGTATAATAGCACGAAAACCTTATCCATAACATAACTAGAAAAATCTGAGTCCCAATCTGGAGGTGGAAAAACTTTCTATGACAGAGTTGACACTGCTCAGGTTTCATTTTATGACTTTCTTTCTATTTTAATAAATTCTGTCCCTGGTTGGTTTGCCTCTAATAAATAAATAAATTATAAAATTAAAGTATAAACAAAGTAAAACTTAAATACCCTTATATCTTCATATGTAGCGTGTAGCACAAGGCCCTTTATATGCTATGTGCACAGGTCAAATCTGGCTTGGTCCAACTTCTCAGCTCACTGTATAGTATATCTATGTGGTAAGCTGTAAGGATATATAGGTTTTCTGATTATTCTCGGTTAATAACCCCTATAAAAATAATACTTGCACAGGTTTGGGTTTTGTGCAGTTCTCTGCGTTGTATGATAGTAGTTGATATAATTGTTTAAAATAGTATGGCGACTATTATTTGTAGTTGAATTGAAGTGTTAGATTCACACAAACCAACCGACCACACATGCAACCACAAAACAACGATCCAATACAGTAAAACCACTGTGTTTACCCTTTGCACACCACCCCGCCACCAACCCAGTCCATCATCTGGGCATATGGCTCAAAGCTGGTGGATATGCACTTGACACCATTGTAACCAACATTTTGGACAACATCAAAAAAAGAATGACATGTATGCGGAGGAGTAAATCTAGTCTAACTGAAAGAGTTGTGTTAGCCAACTCCTGATATTGTCAAAGTTATGGGTTTGCTGCCCACACAGTTCCTTTCTCTGCCAACTTTACCAACGCAGTCTACAAGCTCCTGCAGAACTGGCTATGGTCTGGATAACGTGCACCTGTCAGGCTGGAGACCATGTACAGCCCACGGAAGAAAGGCGGGATGGGGCTGCTCAACTTCACGGAAAGAGCAACGCAAATCCTAGGCTCATGGGTAGCTCTCACAACGTCACCCAACCCACCATCCCCCCACTGGGCTAAGGCAGCACAAACCAATTTCGCAAGGGCACTACATCTGAGGTCCCCCTCCAACCCTGCAACCCTGATGAAGTACCTTGCAACACATCCAACTGCCACTGGACCGCACAACACCAATTGGTATTTCAAACGCATCCTGTACAACCTAAGACAAGGGGATTGGAGCTTCTCCTATGCACAGCAATCCGAAGACATTCACCCTCAAACTGGTTATGTGCAACTCCACAGGGGACAAACGGTGTCTAACGCGCCTGCCCCACTACCACCCTTTCCTATTTTGGATTGAATACCTAGACTACCAAGACATCCCATATGACCTGCGCACCCAAAATCAGGTGGATACATGCGCTGTACGTTTAGAACAGCTGACCATACTTTATCAATGTTCGAGACATGCGCCATCTGTGGCGGACCTAACACACTAGCACACCGCCTGGAAGGGTGCCTGCCATCCGCGCATATCTGGGCCAACGTGATGCACCTGTTTCAACAATCACCAACAACTGAATTCCGACTATCCAGCAATATCCTGGCACTCAACATGGCCTCTCCTATCCCCCAGGCACTAAGGGCTCTAATTGTGAGCATTGCAATATGGTCCATTCACACAATTACCCTCGACGCCTTCAACGGGATCCTCCACAATTTCAACCAAGCCATCGTCAGGTTCCACAGCCATATGGCCAACCACTTCCAAGCCTGGCTGTTCAGCTCACTCCAACACAAATGGAAGAAATGGATGGGCAACTGGATTCCAATCTGGTTCCTTCGCTATGACATTGAAAACCTCACAGTCTTCATAGGCGGTACACCCTACTAGCCCATGAGCTGCCATGCCACTTAAGGTCTAGTCACTCACCACCCGCGGCCCCCCAGCCACACCCAAGTGTGCCAAGTCATATTTTTTAAATTTTAAATTTATTGCGGGGAAGGCCAACCATGGGACGGACACTTCCGTATATGACTCAGACGAGACAAAACTTAGTACCAGGGGAGGCACCCCAGAGAAGCGATGCTATCTCTTGTTGCCAGCGGGAACGCCACTTATGGGAAGGGGGAGGGAACGTGTGTAGGGGACGTAGCCACTATTGAGCACGTGTGGAGGAAGGGGTCTGGTTTGATGAACAAGACTGGGAACCAGGAGGAGACCAGCTGTCAGCGACGCGGTGGGAGATATCTTTTTTTTTAATACTAGATGGTCCCAACCCAAGGGGGGATTCATCGATGTTTATTGAATTACGCCTGGGCTCCTAAGAGCCTGAGGCGAGGGAAGAGGAGGGAGGAGGCATCGAGAAAGGGAGGGGGTTTGCGCGCCAGAGCCGTGCTGCAGTGACAACTGAGCGGGGGAGGGTTGGCGACATAGTGCAGACCTTCAGGGCCATCTCAAAGTGTACCTGAAAGTGGGTGATCATGTGTGGAAGGGTCCACACCTGCTGGTCAAAGGCAGCACGAAGGAAGGAGTTATGGATGGTCCAGATGGCTGTGGCATAGGCGAGGACACGGAGGGGTCGGTGGCAACCAGGCAATGTCTGCTCAAACATGAGGTCTTGCACAGGGTGTCCAGACCAGGGCTGAGCATGGAGGAGCTCGCGGGCCTTTAGCCAAAATGCGGCGACACCTGGACAGGTGAAAAAACGATGGAGGTGGGAGTCAATAGGCTCCACACAGCGGGGGCAGCTTCGGTGCTGGAAGGTAGGGCCAGTCCGGTCCCCTGTCCTGTATGAACAGTGGAGCACCCTCCATAAGGTGTTGGACACCTTTGCTGACAGGATGGGGTGATAGACGTCCTTCCACAATTCCTTAAGGTTAAATCTCACGGAGGGAGGGAGGAGCTCAAGGAGTCTTGGGCGGATGGGAGGACGATCTTGGGGGTTGAGGCGAGTTGTGACAACTTGTCCATTGTGCACAATTGCATGGCGACGTGGGCTGAGGCCAGGGCCTTCCCTTCTGTATGGGAAGGCATGGTGGATCCGCGCGCCTACTCCTTTCAGGCAAGGAGAGCCTGGTTCCAGTAGGGGGATGAGGATGGTTTTAGGCGATGGCCTGGGTGGTTTGTGAGCCACTCCCTAATGAGGTCAGAGATGCTCTAGGAAGACCCAGAGCTGCTGACACTGACTGGCGGAGGGCGGGCGCCCATTGGGGCATGGGGGTCGCGTCCCAGCAGACAATCGGCCATATACTTCAGGAAGATTGTAGTGGCGCGGGATCGCGTGTCCAGAAGCCCTAGGCCCCCTTCATTGCAGGGTCGGGCAATGGTTGAGAGGGCCATTGGTGGATGGTTTGAGCCCCAGATCCAACAGCGGAGGAGTACATTGAGCCGCGTATAAAAGGCATCTGTGAATGGGCAGACGTGCGCTAGGAACCAGACTTTGGAGAGGAGGAACACATTGGACATCAGAGCTCGACCCTGGGGGTGATGTGCCGCCAGTTCCAGCTGGCAATCCTGGAGTTAACTGCTGCAAGTAGCAAGTCCTCATTGTCTTTTAGCGCAACGCCTTGTTGGTTGGTGAGAACGCCCAGGTGACGGAAGGTACCGCGCTCAGGTTCAATACCAAATGGTGGGGGAAGGTGGGGGAGCCGACCTTACAACTGTTGTCTTGGAGGTGTTGACCATGGCGTTGGACGCCTTGGTGTACCTCTCAATGGTCACAGCAGCGAGGGCAACATCCCCAGGGCAGCCAAATGCAATGGCAGTGTCATCTGCAAATGCCATGGTGCGTGTGGGGGCTTTACCTGGGACCAGAATCCCTGTTAGCTTGTCCTGTAAGGAGGCCAAGAGGGGGTCAAGGGTGATGTTAAAAAGGATAGGGCTCAGGGGGTCCCCTTGCCGGAGACCTTGTCCAACTGGTACTGCCACTGTAAAGCCCATTGGCGCCAGGACTCCGGTGTGGAGCTGGTCATAGAGCGCTGATATCCAGCGCCTAGCTGCGGGTGGGAGATGGAAGCGGGCCAGGGAAGCATCAATATACTTCCAGGCTACCCGATCATATGCTTTCTCCATATCCAGGAAAGCCACAAAGCCATTCACCTTACGAGAGTTAGCAGTCAAAGTCACGTGAAGGTCATTATAGTTGTCCCATAACGACCTCCCCGGAATAAAACCGTGCTGGGATGGGGAGAGGCGAGGTGACACCCATTTGGTGATGCGGTTGGCCAGAAGCTTCGTGAAGAGCTTGTGGTCTGTGTTGATCAACGCTATGGGGCGCCAGTTCGCCAGGTTCTCACGGTCTGACTTCTTGTGAATGAGGGTCGTGATTGAGCCTCTGGAGTCGGGGAGGACCTCGCCATTCACCAAGAGTGCAGCGAAGAGGTCGCGGAGGGTTCTGGCTATCACTGCAGGTTCCAGAAGGTACACCTCAAAGGGTATTCCGTCTGGGCCTGGGGCTCTAAGCCGTGGGGATTTCAGAAGAGTTTCCATCACCTCCTGGATAGAAATAGGCGCCAGTAGAGCCTCATCAGCCTGTGGGTCAATGGGCGGCTCTGGAGCCCGCCACAGGAAGTCTTGGATGTCCGATGGGTCCACATGGGTGGCATGGAAGAGGCTGGAGTAGAAGCGGTGTAGTTCCTGCGTGATTTCCTCCTTGTCTGAAGTGGTTGAAGTGCCAATCTTCAGTGCAGTAATATCCTGCGCTGTTGACCGAGCTTTCTGTTTCTGAAAGAAGAAGCAAAGTGGGGCGTTCCCATTAAGCATAGTAACGAGATGTTGAAAAGTTTGCTGCCCGTTCTTCCTTCAGTGTGAGCTCCAAGCGGAGTGCTTCCTGCGCCGCTTCCCAGTCTTCCAACCATCTGGGAGAGGGCGAAGGCTGGCAGTTTCGCTCTAGATGTCTGATTCTGGCTTCCGCCCTTTTGACTCTGGCGCGAGCTGCAGTCATCTGGGCTTTGGCACAGTTGTAAGCAACGCGGGTGATGCCCTCCTTGGTCACCGCCAATTTAGCCTTGTGGTCAAGCAGGTGGGGTGGGGGGAGGTGAGAGTCTCCCTGATGGTCATAGACAGCTTCTCCTTAGTGAAGGGGTTGTTGAGAAGAGCTGGGGCAACCCTAGGCCAGAACCTACGCGACGGTCTAAGTGTGGTGGTGAGGACAATGGCGAGTGACCTGTGATCACTCAGATGGTTGTCACGAGAGATGGGAGAGGAGACGCGGCCAATTAGCAGGGGGCCAATCAGTGCCATATCTATGCGTGACGCTGACTGGAAAGCTCCTCCATCATACTGGATCCTAGTCATGCAAACTAGGCCAGACGCGGAGGGTGGAAGCGCATCTATAAAGCCACTCAGGCGAAGGAAATCCTGGAGGCGACTTGATCCAGGGCGTTCCTTTGCTGCAGGGGGGTAAGAGTCACGGACGCGACTTATGGTTGTGTTGAAATCTCCTAAGAGGACTGTATTCCGTGGGAGATTGAGTTGGAGGAGCTCTTCCAAGAGCCGATTTTGCTCCTGACCTGCATTAGGCAGGTAGATGCTTGCAGCGAAGAAGGAGAAGTCAGGAGTGGTGAGTTTGGCCAGTATGAGGCGGCTACCTAGATATTGTGAAATGAATGGGTTTTAACCCGGGGATTCAAAAACAATAAGGGCGGCATGGTTTGTCCAGAAGGAGTTGCCTCCAAAATGTTCATTCCATGCAGATTGTTCGTGGGGGAGGATATGGGGCTCCTGGACAGCAGCGATGTCAATTTGTGGTGACCTGAAGTTTCGGAGGAGGCGGGCTCTCCGCTTAAAGTCCCGCAACCCATTTGCGTTGATGGATTGCAGGGCCAGGGTGCTGCCATGGGGACTCATAGCTGTTCCCCTCCATGTCCTGGGGGGTTGCAAGCGCTTAAACCTGCTGCTGTGAGGCGGCTAGTTTTGAGTCCTTTAGCTTGACTATTAGCTGAATTCTTGAGGAGCGTCGAGGGTTCTGAGGGGAAGGAGAGGGTGGGGGGCGGAGGACCCAGTAAGCCAGCCTAGGATGCTGCCCCCACTCCGTTGCAGGGGAAGGACCTGAGGGTGCTCAATGGTGACCTCCGCGGTGTCCCCATTTGATGAGTCTGAGTCCATATTCACTTCCTCCAACACTGCAAAGGATCCGCGCGAAATGGACTGTGAGGTTGGGGTAGGACTCTTTGAGGTGGCACTTCTACCGCAGGCCGCGAGTTGCCAGTCCATGCTGGTGGGCATAGCTCCATTGGGAGCTGAGGGTTGATGCGGTAAATCGCTGGTGGAGGTTGGTGGGGGTGCCGCGGAGCCCTGAGTGGGGGTGGCTGACGAGGGGCACCCTGTGGGAGATGCCTTGCGCTTGGTGAGAGAGGGAGTTGACTCTGGAAGATTGGAGGGGGTGCCCATTGGAAGGGGGCATGAGCGCGAAGGTATCCCATACCAATAGTGGGGTTAGCTGTTTCAACTGCTAGGCGTAAGGCCTCAGGGGACAGGTCTTGAACGGGAACCCATTGTGTGGGTTGTGGAATTGCTGCTGCAGCCACGTGGGATCGTTTTTGGCCTGGTTTAGGCCCCTGGGTGGTGGCTAAGAGGGCTTGTTTTCGAGCTGTGCAGCCACTATACAAGTGTCCAGGGCGTTACACCATGAACACCGGGGGCCGCCTGATCAGGGTCGACAAAAAGATCTCAGGGCATGCCCCAACTACCGCCACACGAGGAATAACCTCAATGTTGCGGGATACAGTGGTGGAGGGGATGAACGACGCCCTAGCAGTGTGAGCTCTTTGAGTGGGAGCATAGTAAGAGGGGACGCTAAAGTCCACTGAAAGAACAGACCCAAACTCCATTAAACCACGATGGAATGCCAGTTTAAGAGACTCAGGATCAACAGTCGTTGGTAGGTTGGAAAAAGTAACCCATGAAATTTTCTCCAGGTGAGAGCGTGTGCGGGAGATGTGAAGAGATCCGCATGGAATAATGACCTGGAGGGTGGCAGCATGGTCAGCAAGGGCAGCTTCAGTGAAGCCCACATCGATGTAGTGGCCCTCCACTGATTCATGGATGGTGGTGTTAATAGGGAATGTCTCCGCAATCGCTGCAAAGTATGAGAAGTAATCCTCTGTATAGAATTCAACAGGGTTATGCCCATAATAAAGGCGAATTGCGTGGGAGAGGGTTGAGCGAGGTAGAGCTTTTTGCTCTCTAGTTTTGGCCCATTTCTTCTTAACATCAGCAATAAAAGCCACTTCACGGGGGTCAGCTTTGGGTAGCGTTGGTGCCAGAGGTTTTTGCCAAGCCCCAGTGGCTCCTTTGGTACATTTGTGTTTGCTTTGGGCTGCAATTGTGGGTTGAGTGTGAGCTGGTGGTTTGGACAAGTTTGCGGAGTTCCCTTGTTTCTGGAATGTTACAGCAGTTGCTGGCGTCATATTAAATTGAGGGGCGGTTTGTTGGGCCTCGCTAAATTGGGGAGGCCCATCCAGATTGGAATTAACTCCAGCCAGTTGGGAGGGGGAGATGTTTCATCAGCAACATCCCAATCTATTTGGGTAAATTCATCCCGAGTGTTTGCTGTGATTTCGTGGGCAAAACTCACTGGCTGATTGGTGAATTGGTCGTTTTCAGCATATTGCGATAAAGTGCCGACTTGAGAAGTGCCGATTATGGGGTTTAAATGGGACGGCTGAGATTGGAACTGGTGTGAAGTTCCAAAATCTGAACCATTTAAATCCCCATTGGGAAGAGTAGATTGTCCCAATTTGGTGCTTAGTGAACCAGAATGTGCGGCTAATCCAACCTTACATCCGAGGGTTTGGGGGCCAGGTGATTGTTGGGCCTCGCTAAATTTGGGAGTCCCATCCAGATTGGAATTAACTCCAGCCAATTGGGAGGAGGGCGATGTTTCATCACCATCCCAATCTATTTGGGTAAATTCAGCCCGAGTATTTGCTATGATTTTGTGGACAAAACTCATTGGCTGATTAATGAATTGGTCGTTTTCAGCATATTGAGATAAAGTGCCGACTTGAGAAGTGCCAATTATGGGGTTTAAATAGGACGGGTGAGACTGGAACTGGTGTGAAGTTCCAAAATCCGAACCATTTGAATCCTCATTGGGAAGAGTAGATTGTCCCATTTTGGTGCTTAGTGAACCAGAATGTGTGGCTAATCCAACCTTACATCTGAGGATTTGGGGGCCAGGTAGCTGGGTATCGCCCCTCATGGAGGGAGCCAGAAACACGGCGTCAGCAATAATAGATGGGGCTGAATTAACTGACACAATGGGGGAGGTGAATGTCTGGATGGGCTGAGTTGCATTCAAATGAGCAGACGCCATTAAAACAGCGTGGGTGATGGCCTCCTTGGTTGGAGGGGGCCCAGCGGGTTGGTGGGAGGCAGCGCACACAGAGCTGTTAGGCGTGCAGGTTACAGAAGTGCGATCAGGTGAACTGGCGCTAGTTGGAGTAGCTCCAGGTTGGGGGGTGGTGCCTGCTTTCATGGCTGCTGCTTGAGAGCGGGTGATTCTGGTTGACCCTGAGGTGGGTAACCGAGGGTTGCTTCATTTGGGGTGGTGCTGGCTCGTTTGGCATAGCCTGCGGGTTCTTTTGCGGGGTTTCCCGCCATATTTGCTAATAGTTTTCGTAAATCTCTTTAGTGGAGCTAAATTTCAGGCTGAATTGATTTTCGAAAAGTGATGCTTAGCAGAAAGAGATTTTTTCGCGGTGGGAGATATCCAAACATCCACGCTTGAAAGTGATCCACCAAATGAGACCAGAATCTGTGGACAGCTTCAGGGAGGGTGGGGATAGATCCAGCGTCGGCATCCAAGACAATCGTGTGGATAGTCCACATGGCGATTGCAACCACCAGAGCACGGAGGGAGGGAGGGAGGGGGAGGCCATTGATGAAGCAAACATATCTCTTGACAGACTGAAGGGATGTGTTTGATCCTGGCCTAGCAGACGTTGGACTTCGCGCCATATTACTTTAGAGGTGGGGCACTTCTCCAGGCGGTGAAACAGCGTTCCATACTGGCCACACACGACACAGGATGAGTGTAAAGCATTAGAGCGCTCAGCTGTACGATACACCCGCCTCAGGCAGCGCCACACATGGGAGCGAACTTGAGGCTGCAACAGAGGATGGTGTGCGTATTTCCAGATAGTCTTTTGGGTCTCAGTGGAATAAGGGATGTCCATCAATGTCCAGGTAGTCCACCCTGGATAGGACTTGGGGTCGAATGGGGATCACGCCATCATGGATGGGTAGCCCCTGTACCTCTTGTGTGAACTGAGGAGAGGGGCGGCCTCTTCGGGTTGTATGTCCACTAATACGACTTCTCCACTCTGCGCTTCGCAAGGAGAGTAGGATTCGTTTGTAGTGGGTTTTGGTCCCATGAGGACCTGTGGCTGATGTGTGTGATGCGAGGTGTAAATCAGGGAGTGGGGGTTTGATGGATTGGTGAGGCCCAAGGCTCAGGAGAAGTTGGAGTGGGCCGCGTGGGACCAGTGTTGGGATGGGAGTGTAGGAGCAGTGACGGCCGCAATCCAGGTGCCCAGGATCTTGGCGGCATGGGCTTTGAAGTCCAGTAGGCCCATGCCACCATGATGATGAGGGCCAAACATGACCTCTAGCCGTACTGGTGAAGGCGGCCTGACCAAAGCCAACCTTGTAGCAAAGCATAAAGGATTTGAAGAAGCTTGGGGAGAAGGGGATGGCGTGAGCTCCATCCAGACTTTGGATAGGAGCATAGAGTTGGCAAGAACAACCCTGCCAGTGAGGGTAGTAGGATGGGCTCTGAGAGAGGCGATTCGCTTCGTCACGTTGTCCAGTATATGGCACTCCATTACTGCTGACGCGTATCCACCTGCCTCCAACCACACGCCCAGATGGCGTATGGTCCTATGGTAGGTCGTGGCACAAAGGGGAGCACCAGTGGAGCGGTGTGTTTTGAGTTAGTAAGGCGTGGACGTGGGCGAGCAGATGGGCCGGGTTGGGAACTACTTGCTGGGGCCCAGCAGTTCTGAAACTGACCAAGGAGGAAGATTTCGGTTTTGGAGGTGTTCAGTGCCGCGTTGCTTACCCGGGAATATTCCTGGATGAGGGCTTCAAGCGCACGTGCATCTTTATTAGACACCCCCACCACGCAATCATCTGCAAATGCCATCATCTTGACTGGGGTTTGGCCTGGCACATGGACCCCAGTGAGTTGGGCATTCACATTTCGCAGTAGTGGGTCAAGGCTGAAGTTGTATAAGAGTGGGCTCAGGGGTCCCCTTGTCGCAGGCCCCTTTAAGGACGGACTACTTCCGTTAGCAAACCTGGGCCGCGCACTGCCATTGTTGCAGATTCCATGAGCAGCATCACCCAGTTAATGAAGCGGGGAGGTAGGCGGAATTGTTGGAGGCAGGCCCTTAGGTATTCCCAGTTTACTCTATCATAGGCCTTTTGTTGGTCCAAGAATACAAGTGCCCCAGAGGCTGTGGACTGACATACATTAGCCACAGTGTGCACGTTATCCCAAATTGACCTTCTGGGGATGAAACCAAATTGTTCTGGGGAGATGGTGGCAGATGCTACAGTCCCTAAACGGTTAGCCATAATTTTTGTTAAAATTTTGGTGTCTGTGTTTGGTAGAGAAATGGGGCGCCAGTTGGCTAAGTCTAGCCTATCCCCTTTCTTGAAGAGTGTGACCGTAAAGGCCTCATGCCCTCCTGGTAGGAGGCGCGTTTACAACAGGCTTTGGTTGAGTGAGGCTAGCAGCAATGGGGATATATATTTAAAATATTTTTTGTAGAACTCATATGGAATGCCATCTGGGCCTGGGCATTTTTGGTTTGGCGCACCGCGAATGGTAGTCCATAATTCATTCGGAGTAATTAAATTCATTTTTCCTGGTATCTGAAAATGGTGCAGATATGAGCTCTGTCAAGAAATTCCGCCATTTCAGCCGGGTGAATTGGTTCAGCTTAGTATAACTTGGATTAATATCTTTGCATTTCGATTGCCACTTCAGCCAGTGTGTCCACAATAGAATTATCCGATCTTCGCACCTGTGTGCAGGCCACGCTCTGGCATGGTGCAAAATTTTTTTGAAGAAGTATGCGGTGCACTTGTTGCCTTTAGTGATGCGTGTGGCCCTTTATTGGACACAAACCCAATGTTTGTGTTGCCTTTCAAATGCGTTGAGGTGGGCGCTGCCTCCGCCCACTTCTGGCCCCATGCAGGGCTATATCCTGTGGCTGGAATGTTGGACTCCAAGTGGGCCAATTCCACCAGCGTGTGCAATATAACTGCCGATGTGGCTCATGAGTGTCTGGATGAAAGATGGCGATATTGGCAGATGGTGTCTTCTTTGAAAGTTGCCCATGTGGAAATGGGGTCCATGCAAAACGGTGCAACAAATGATTTTCCCAAGTTGCCTCTTCCACCCACGTGGAAAATCCTGGTGACGCGAGCTCTGGGGGGCGGATTTTGCACCAATGTGGGGCCTTTGCAACTGTGACGGGTAAGTGGTATGTTATTGAGACCAATCGGTGGTCAGAGAATTCCATTTTTGTTGTTTTGAAGTGGGAGATGTGGGGTTAGAAAATCGCCAGCGCTAGAATAAGGTTGATGCGGGTCATGGACCTTAATTGGCCGTTGTGGATGTGGGGATATGTCATGTTTTCGAGCAGTGGGGCATGTCGCGGCAGTGCATCCATTAACCCAAGGGTGGCTTTTAAAATGCGTAGTTCTACGTGACCCTGTGGGGCATGGAGTGAGGGCGGCCACCAGTCCGTTGGTGAGGTTAGCCAACAGTTCATGTCACCAATTAGGAAAGAATTGGGGGGTAGCGGGAGGGATTTGACTGACAAGAAAAATTCCCAATGCTCCTGTGCACCGTTTGGGGCGTAAATGTTGACAATTGTGTGTGCAACATCAGCCCATGAAAAGGTGACAACTAGCACTCAGCCATTTAGGAATGTTTCTGAAGATGTAAATTTGAAAAAATTGTCTTTCCAAATTAGCACCCCACAGTGCTTCAACCAAAAGGATAGGGATGGTAGGAGCATTGTTTTCCAAGCTTCCTCGGAACCTCATGGACAGTGGGACTCCTGGATGGCCAGGATATCCATGGGTAAATTGTTTTGAAAAAAACTCAGTTTCTTACCCCAGGATGGGGAGGCCTTGAGTCCGGCAATATTCAGCGTCCCTAGAGTGAAGGTTTCCCCCATCGCACCTTAGGTGTGAGGGGGTGGGCCCCTGGGCCCACCAGCCTCTTCCAGGTCCCCACAGGCTTTCACAGCAGCACAGGTATTAGCAGCAACGCTATCAGGGGTTTTTGTTAATTTTTGCGGAAAGAGTCACATTGGCTTTGGCCTTTGCTTTTTGTTTTCCCGACGTCGGACAAATTTTTTTGTGGTGCGGATAAGTTCGGTGCACCGTCAAGTGGGGCAAAAAAAATTTTCAGTTGGAGAGGTCCCAAGTCAGTTTCGACTGGGGCTTGGGTGCAGCGATTGGGTGAGATCAAATCTCCCATCAGATCCTCAGATTGAGTGGCCCGTTCAGCATGGGCCTCCCAATCTGATTGGGTGATGGATTCCCAAGTTGCTTCTGCCACGAAGGTCTCCATGTCCTCCTGGCGTTGTGAGTGTGGGATGGTGGTGGTAGCCTTGGCCACTTCCTTGGCCGCGGTCCTACAGGCCTGCTTGGCCTTCTTCCGCTCCTGCGGGGAGATGGGCTTTACTAATAGGTAGCAGCCTTATGCTCCCCACGGGAAAGCCTCCTTGGTGCTTGTGGTTGGTTCGTAGTGCGCCTCTCCGCTGGCCATGGCCACCAAGGGGTGCTCTTGGAATGTGACGCCCTCTTTGATGGGGCATGCGTGCGCCTTATGGCTGAACGCATCACAGTGGGTGCAAATGGGGGCGCGCTATACACGGTTACCCAGAATGGGTGGGTGGTGTGCCCTGCGATGTCAATAAAGGTGGAGTGCGGGATCTGGGTTAGGTCCTTTGCAATCTCCTCGGTTGGGGTCAGAACTGCGATGGCTTTGCCAGTGCACAGGTGTGGCATCAGCGTGAAACATTGCATTTCAAAAGATTGTATTTAGCCATATATGGTGAGACCATCTTTCAGGTGTTGCTCCAAAATGTCATGTTTTACCGTAGTAGGCAAAAAGTCAAACGTGAGGAAAATTTGGTTTGATTTTGTCCATCTGGTGCATTTAGTTTCAACGACCCATTGCCCTTCAGGGAGGTTGACCACTATGCGCACCGCTGCAGCCTCATCTGCTGCTATTTTGCTTTTGAAACCTAGGTCCAGCCAACCACGTGACATGGAGTGAGGTGCAACATACACCGTGGTCGGGAAAATTTTGTGTACATCTTCACAAAATTTTTCCCATAAGGCCATTTTTTGGATGTCCAGGTACACACGGACTCTGAATAACACCGCCAAAAGTGGCTGGGAATGTGGCGTGTTGATGTACTGGTTGCATCATGCTTGCCACACGAGTATCTCTGGGGAAATTGTGACCGCCAGTTTTTTTAGATTTTTTTCTATTCCGCCAGATTCTCCAGGGCGTTTTTAAATGTTAGAGGCCGCGGGCCTTCCACCTGCTCCTCTTGCCTTGCTTGCCCAACTGCTCCCAGACATGGGCGCAGACTAATCCCCTCTATGAGATTATCAAACTAGATTTAGTCTTGAATTGAATGGGTTGCAAAAGTGTTTGCAACGAGAAAGAAAAGTTTCCCAAGTCATATTTTTTGATTTCCTTTGTTTTGCGCTTTTTCCCTTTTCTGTTTCCCGCTTTCCTCTTCCCTACATATCAGATGTGTCTGTCCCCTGGTTGGCCATCCTCGTATAAATAAAAATAAAGTGTTAGATTTTGGTCCAACGCTCAGCCAGTATTTCCTCTCAAAATATTTATGGTGTTTTAAATAGGAATTCATTTCCTGGTACTGCAAAACTCAATCTACGCTTAAATCCCTGTTTACGGTTTCTTTTGTTTAAAAACACAGTTGGCAGCAATCCCCAATTTATTTCAGCTTCTTCTCTAGATCCCCGCTCAGATCCTTGCTCTTTATCTTAAAGAGTCTCCCAATTATTACACACAGCAATATATATCCTTGAGAAAGAATAAAACTCAAAATGGATTCTGATGAAGTTTACTAAAATAATACTCTAGTAAAAGTGATCTGGTAATTGATTCTCTATATTAGTGAACTTTTTAGGAAATTTAAAGTGGGGAATTTGGCGCACAACCCTCGGTTTGCACCTCATTGATGAAAGATCAGCCTTTGCCATTAAATCACCCATCCTCGTCTCAGCAGTGATGGTATTCCCCATCCTGGATAGTAACTGTCTTTGGACATCCTCAAGACCTAAAACTGAAAGAGTTAGAAAAGGTGTCCCTAAAGTTTTCCTCTCGATCCAAGTGTTCCACAATATTTGGCAAGCGACCTGCTTAGGTAATGGGACTTATTACCCATTAAGGCAGGTAATGAAACAACTAACCAATTTGCTAGTTGCAGGCGGCATCACTTGCCTCTCGAATTACTCCTTAAATTCCCAATTGGTCAGTGATAAAACCCAACTAATACAAATTGGTACACCAGATAGTTAATCAATTATCAGATGTCCCTATTTCATCAGCAACTCTGCCTAACAAGAACTTAAGTATTCATCCAGAAGAATCCCTGACAGATCTAACCAGACGTTTAACCTAAAATTTCCTGAACATAATTACCCAAAATCAGGGTCAACTAATATCTAATTCACTTTGCATCAGGGAATTATCCCCTAGCGATCCCTGGTAATCTGGTCAGCTGGGAATATGGACAAAAATCCAACATAAGTTAAATTAATCTCTTGTATATAAAATAGTTGCCTAAAGATTCTCTTTGTCTCTTTCCAAGCTTCTGGTATATAAAATCTACTTTTGGAAACTAAATGATTTTTACTATTAGAAAACAGGATTAAAAAGGTTGGCATTATTTAAAGTATGAGGGGAGAATAAAGATTATGATGAGTGATATGAGCATAGTATGTGTGAGGGTGAAAGCTAATTGTGGAATGTAGGAAGTGATGGCACAATCCTGGTTCAGAGTTGAGTAGATCAGGATCCATAATTAAATACTAGACTGATATCAATAATGGTAAATCAGTTAAGTGGTTTCAATTATCTGCCATTAGGAAGCTAACAGATGGTAAAGTATAATAGGTGACATAAAATTGTTAATGGGTGAATAGAGGAGTCGCACACTGAATACAAACTCAGACTTAAAATCTTTATATGATGCTGGGTTGGGCATTGATTCCTATCTTATTAGCCAGTGGAGCACTAATGGAGCAATCTGTCCAGAATATGCTCGTTTGTGAACTTGGCGTTATTATGAGAAATTTATCAGAGCTTTAAATATTGTGTTCACAATTATTTTGGGTCTTAGGCTAATAAAACATCTTTCATTAAATTGAAGTGAAAGGGTGGTAAGCCAAGCAGGTAAAAATGCTTCCACCCTAAGTGCAGGTTTTGAGTTTGAATCCTGTACTGGCTAGAAAAATTCTTGGTGTGGTATATTTGTCCCAAGGTCGACCCACCTCAAATAATTTTAAAGGGTGGTTAGATGAGCGAATAAAACTGCTTCCACCCCTAGTGAAAGTTTTGAGTTCAAAACCTGTACTGGCTATAAAACATTCTCAGTGTGGTATATTTGTCCTAAGGTTGAACCACCTCAAATAATAAATTGAAGTGAATTACTTTGGGTCTTAGACTTGATAAAACATCGGTTGATAGTTATTTAATAAAGTTTTTGTACTTAGGCCCAAAGGAGCATCAATTTATAGGATAATATAAATAATAAATAAATATGGTGAACCTCAAATTATGAGGCTTCACCAAAACAAGAAAAATTATAAATTGGGCCCCCCTAAGCCTTGACTGGGGGTGACAATTATTTCACCAAGGTTGGTTAGTCTTGTTATAGACTTAAAACATCAGAGGTAAGTTGGATATGGCAAACCAAAGTGGTTTGATTAAACTTTTTTTAAAAAAAGCGTTGGGTTTGTCTCAGCTGCACTTAGTGTAGGCAATGGTGGTTTGAGTGCTGGTGTCAGTTGCAAAATTGATGGAGGTGGTGGCTTCATCCATAATGATGATGTAAGATTGGAAGATCAGGATGCACATTGGAAGTTGGCACTCAGGGCACACGTGGAGACATAGCTGGGCAGCTACTATGGCAGGCGCCAATCATTTCAAACATATGAGGATTCCCTCTGGAAGAGTGGGGGCTCCTTGGGGGTGACAAAGTTGTGGCGGCAATCCATTCAATAAGCTTAAGGTCACAGAGTTCTGCTTTTACTAAGTCAAGAGTTCAGCCAGAAAATATGCATCAGGGAAAATACAGATAACAGATAGGTAGCAGATGGAACAAAATAGGTGGGGGA
Source organism: Massospora cicadina (assembly GCA_022478985.1). Taxonomy (NCBI): domain Eukaryota; kingdom Fungi; phylum Entomophthoromycota; class Entomophthoromycetes; order Entomophthorales; family Entomophthoraceae; genus Massospora; species Massospora cicadina. The sequence goes on from JAKSZP010000202.1 coordinate 31,589, forward strand.
AGCTTGGAGAGATGGCAGCATTTCAGGTGAACCAGTAATGTTCAAAGCCAACTTTATTAATGGATCTGTGAAAAACAATGTGGCTACTGGGAGGTTGGACAAAGATGAAGCTACATTTTATCTCAGGAAAAGGCGCCAACTGTTTTACAATTGTTGAGAGTGGGGAAGTTGTTGATGATTACAACGAGATCTTGTGTATGTTGGCAACCCTCAGATTGTACGGGACAGTGTAGAGGGCAACTATAATTCTGGGCCAGACTTCCTTGAGTGTGAGGGCACAGAATTTGAGGTCTGAGCGAATCTTGGCGTAACCGGTGGCCAAAAGGCATGCTTCACTTTCAAATGTATGGATTAGTGTAGACCTTGAAACATCTTGACACATTGGATGTAGTTTTCAACAAACTGGTTGATACTATAGGGCAGAAGCTTGGGAGATTTTGGCAGTCTGTCAGCAATTTTTGAAACACTTTGGACTAAATAAAATCCAATCTGAGGGTTTTAGCTTTTGATGTCATCAGTAATCCCTAAAGCATTGGTAGAAACTAGAATATAATGAAATATGGTGAATAGGATAGTTTGACAAAAGGGTTGGATTGAGTTTTAAAGGCCCTCATATCATCTGAGCTGAGCAAATCAGTGGATTCTTGGTAGACCTGGCTGAATTAAAATGGGCGCAGAGGTATTTGGTTTGGTGTTTCCATTTTAAGTATAGCAAGGAACCTAAGCACAGGAAAAAAAGTGGACAAGGAGGCATTCAGGCTAGTTGGTTTTGTCATACTATTTAGTATTTCCAACCACTCCTTGCAATGGTTAGTAGCGCTTAGATCTTTAGCTGCTTTTTGCAATGGTCAATATCTTCATGGATAGTTAACAAATCTTTCCTGCACTGATCAGTGTGATCAATGACATCAGTAGTATAGTCCTCTAGTGAATTTCTTCATTGGTAATAGATCTTTAATTCTTTCAGTATAGCCAGTTGAATTATTAGTAAAGTTCCCAGGCTCAGAAACCTTAATATAAAATTCATCTGATCAATGCAAACTAGAAGCTTGTACCTTAAAATAGGCTCAAGATACAATTTGGATCTTTTTACTCTTTCTTCTGAAATTACAGGCCCTTGTAGTGAGCACCAATTCTTTAATGTTAGGTCCCATTATTCACTATGTGCATAGGACAACAGTAACTTAGCCAAACTTCTCAGCTCACTGTATAGAATATCTATGTGGTAAGCTAAACTAATCTCTGGTATAGAAAATAGATGCCAAAGATTCGCAGTCACTTACAAGCTCCTGATATATAAAATCTACTTCTGGAAATGAATTAATTTTACTATATAGGATTATAAGGAGTAAATTGGTTTGCATTATTTAATGTACCAGGGGGAATGTCAAGATTATGATAAGTGATATGAGTATAGTACGTGTGAGGGTGAAAGTTAATTGGGGGAATGTAGGAGGTGATGGCACAATCCCAGTTCAATTTTGGGTAGATTAAGATTATTAATAAAGGCTGGAGTGAGATTAACAATGGTAAAAAAGTTTGGTAGTTTTTATTATCTGACATTAGGAAGCCAATAAATAACAATGTATAACAGGTGACATAAGGTTGTTAATGGGATAAATAGAATAGTCTAACACTAAATATAAGCCTTAGGATTGACATCAAGATGATATGAATCTGGGTTGGGCATTGATCCCTATATATTTGGCCATTGTAGCACTAATGGGGCAATCTGTCCAAAATTAGTTTAAATTTGTTCTTTTGTGAACTTAACGTTATTATAGAAATTTACCAGTGTTTCAAATATAGTATTATTAAAGATAGTATAAGCCTTTAATTATAAAATTCAAACATTAATTATATAGTGTTGATTTGGGCCTACAAACTGATAAAAAATCTGTTGATGGATAATTAACAAGGAATTTGGCCTTTAGACCTGATGGAGCATCAATAAATAGGATGATATATATACTACATAAATGTTTTAAAACCAAATTGTGAGGCTTCACCCAGACTAGAGCAATTAAAAACTGGACCTCTTTAAGCCTTGAATGGGGGTAATGATGATTTTACCCAGGTTGGTTAATCTTAACTTAGACTTAAAACATCAGAGATAGGATAGATATGATAAACCAAGGTAGTTGGGATGAACATCAGTTTAGAGAGCCTTGGGTTTGTCTCAGCTTCACTTTATTTTGGCAATTGGTGGTTTGGATGCTGATGCCAGTTGCATAATTGATGGAGGAGGTGGCTTCATCCATTATGATGATGCAATATTAGCAGAGTAGGATGCACCTGGGAAGTTGACACTCAGGGCACACGTGGAGGCAAAGCTGGGCAGCTATTATGGCAGCCGCCAACCATTATAACATATGAGGGTTCCCACTGGAAGAGTGGTGGGCGCCTTTGGGAGGTGACAAAACTGTGGCGGCAATCCAATTGATAATCTTAAGGTCACAGATCTGTGCTTTTCCTGATTCAAGAGTATCAGGCAGCAAATATGCATCAGGAAGAGTACAGATAACAGATAGGTAGCATATGGAACAGACTAGGTGGGGGAAGCTTGGAGAGATGGCAGCATGTCAGGCGAGCCAGTAATGTTCAAAGCCAACTTGTTAATAAAGTTGTGTAAAACATTGCGGCTATTGAGAGATAGGAAAAGGATGGCGCCCCATTTTATCCAGAAACAAGGTGCCACCGGTGTCACAATTGGTGAGGGTGTTGAAGTAGTTAATGAGATACAACGAGAGCTTGTGAAATTTGGCTACCCTCAGATTAAATGGGACAGTTCAGAGGGCAACTGGCATTCTGGGCCAGACTTCCTTGAGTGTGAGGACACAGAAACCAAGGTCTGAGCTAACCTTGGCATAACTTGTGGCCAAAAGGCATGCTTCACAGTAAAATTCATGGATTGTGGTGACCACTTGGATTATTTTGCCACAATGGATGTAATTGTCAACAAACTGGTTAATAATGCATGGCGGAAGCTTGAGGAGATCATAGCGGTTTGGAAGCTATTTTTTACACTCTTTTATTATATCAAATTTAATCCAAGCTTTCTAAATCTTTGATATCAGCAGAAAACCTTAAATTATTGCGTGAATTTAAATTATAAATAAAATATGGTGAAATAGATAAATTTGCAAAATGGTTAAATTTGGGCTAGGGGCCTCATCTCATCTGAGATGAGCAGATCAGTGGATCCCTGGCAGCCCTGGCCAATGAAAACAAAATGGGCGCTGAGGTACTGGTTATTTAGCTCCATTTTCAGAATAGCAAGGAACTTTAGCATTGGGAAAAGAAGTGGACAAGAAGGCATTCAGATAAGTTTGTTCAAGCATACTATTGAGTAGTTCCAATCACATCTTGTAATAATTAATAGCGCTCCAGATTTTTAAAAGCTTTTTGCAATGTTCAACAGCCTCTTGGATAGTTATCAAATATTTTTAACTGGTCAGTGTGATAATTGAAATCAGTAGTATAGTCTTCTAGTGAGATCTTCATCAGTAATAAGTCTTAAATCTACCAGTATATCCCGTTTAATTATTAGTAAAGTCGCAGGCTGAAACATTATTATAAAATTTTTCTGACAGGTGCAAGGCTGACATCTTATACCTGAAACTGGGCTCAAATTACAATTTAGATCTTTTTTCTCTTTTTCTTCTGCAATTCCAGGCTCTTGTAGTGAGCACCAATTCTTTAGTGTGAGGTCCCTTTAGGCACTATGTGCACAGGTCAACAAATGGTTCAGTGCTAATTCTCAGCTTACTGTATAGAATATTTATATCTCTTTCTGCTAAGCATCACTTTTCGAAAATCAATTCAGCCTGAAATTTAGCTCCACTAAAGAGATTTACGAAAACTATTAGCAAATATGGCGGGAAACCCCGCAAAAGAACCCGCAGGCTATGCCAAACGAGCCAGCACCACCCCCAAACAAAGCAACCCTCGGTTACCCACCTCAGGGTCAACCAGAATCACCCGCTCTCAAGCAGCAGCCATGAAATCAGGCACCACCCCCCAATCTGGAGCTACTCCAACTAGTGCCAGTTCACCTGATCGCACTTCTGCAACCTGCACGCCTAACAGCTCTGTGTGCGCTGCCTCCCACCAACCCGCTGGGCCCGCTCCAACCAAGGAGGCCATCACTCACGCTGTTTTAATGGCGTCTGCTCAGTTGAATGCAACTCAGCCCATCCAGGCATTTACCTCCCCCATTGTGTCAGCTAATTCAGCCCCATCTATTATTGCTGACGCCATGTTTCTGGCTCCCTCCATGAGGGGCGATACCCAGCTACCTGGCCCCCAAATCCTCAGATGTAAGGTTGGATTAGCCACACATTCTGGTTCACTAAGCACCAAATTGGGACAATCTACTCTTCCCAATGAGGATTCAAATGGTTCGGATTTTGGAACTTCACACCAGTTCCAATCTCATCTGTCCCATTTAAACCCCATAATCGGCACTTCTCAAGTCAGCACTTTATCGCAATATACTGAAAATGACCAATTCACTAATCAGCCAATGAGTTTTGCCCATGAAATCACAGCAAATACTCAGGCTGAATTTACCCAAATAGATTAGGATGGTGATGAAACATCGCCCTCCTCCCAATTGACTGGAGTTAATTCCAATCTGGATGGGACTCCCCAATTTAGCGAGGCCCAACGATCACCTGGCCCCCAAACCCTCGGATGTAAGGTTGGATTAGCTGCACATTCTGGTTCACTAAGCACCAAATTGGGACAATCTACTCTTCCCAATGAGGATTCAAATGGTTCAGATTTTGGAACTTCACACCAATTCCAATCTCACCCGTCCCATTTAAACACCATAATTGGCACTTCTCAAGTCGGCACTTTATCGCAATATGCTGAAAACGACCAATTCACTAATCAGCCAATGAGTTTTGCCCATGAAATCACAGCAAATACTTGGGCTGAATTTACCCAAATAGATTGTATGGTGATGAAACATCTCCCTCCTCCCAACTGGCTGGAGTTAATTCCAATATGGATGGGTCTCCCCAATTTAGCGAGGCCCAACAATCACCTGGCCCCCAAACCCTCGGATGTAAGGTTGGATTAACTGCACATTCTGGTTTACTAAGCACCAAATTGGGACAATCTACTCTTCCCAATGAGGATTCAAATGGTTCAGATTTTGGAACTTCACACCAGTTCCAATCTCACCTGTCCCATTTAAACCCCATAATCAGCACTTCTCAAGTCGGCACTTTATCTCAATATGCTGAAAACGACCAATTCACTAATCAGCCAATGTGTTTTGCCCACGAAATCACAGCAAATACTTGGGCTGAATTTACCCAAATAGATTGGGATGGTGATGAAACATCTCCCCCTCCCAACTGGCTGGAGTTAATTCCAATCTGGATGGGCCTCCCCAATTTAGTGAGGCCCAACAAACTGCCCCTCAATTTAATATAACGCCAGCAACTGCTGTAACATTCCAGCAACAAGGGAACTCTGCAAACTTGTCCAAACCACCAGCTCACACTCAACCCACAATTGCAGCCCAAAGCAAACACAAACGTACCAAAGGAGCCACTGGGGCGTGGCAAAAACCTCTGGCACCAACGCTACCCAAAGCTGATCCCCGTGAAGTGGCTTTTATTGCTGATGTTAAGAAGAAATGGGCCAAAACTAGAGCGCAAAAAGCTCTACCTCGCTCAACCCTCTCCCACACAATTCGCCTTTATTATGGGCATAACCCTGTTGAATTCTATATGGAGGATTACTTCTCATACTTTGCAGCAATTGTGGAGACATTCCCTATTAACACCACCATCCATGAATCAGTGGAGAGCCACTACATCGATGTGGGCTTCACTGAAGCTGCCCTTGCTGACCATGCTGCCACCCTCCAGGTCATTATTCCACGCGGATCTCTTCGCATCTCCCGCACATGCTCTCACCTGAGGAAAATTTCATGGGTTACTTTTTCCAACTTACCAACGACTGTTGATCCTGAGTCTCTTAAACTGGCATTCCATCGTGGTTTAATGGAGTTTGGGTCTGTTCTTTCAGTGGACTTTAGCGTCCCCTCTTACTATGCTCCCACTCAAAGAGCTCACACTGCTAGGGCGTCGTTCATCCCCTCCCCCACTGTATCCCGCAACATTGAGGTTATTCCTGTGTGGCGGTAGTTGGGGCATGCCCTGAGATCTTTTTTGTCGACCCTGATCAGGCGCGCCCCCGGTGTTCATGGTGTAACGCCCTGGACACTTGTATAGTGGCTGCACAGCTCGAAAACAAGCCCTCTTAGCCACCACCCAGGGGCCTAAACCAGGCCAAAAATGATCCCACGTGGCTGCAGCAGCAATTCCACAACCCACACAATGGGTTCCCGTTCAAGACCTGTCCCCTGAGGCCTTACGCCTAGCAGTTGAAACAGCTAACCCCACTATTGGTATGGGATACCTTCACGCTCATGCCCCCCTTCCAATGGGCACCCCCTCCAATCTTCCAGAGTCAACTCCCTCTCTCACCAAGCGCAAGGCATCTCCCACAGGGTGCCCCTCGTCAGCCACCCCCACTCAGGGCTCCGCGGCACCCCCACCAACCTCCACCAGCGATTTATAGCATCAACCCTCAGCTCTCAATGGAGCTATGCCCACCAGCATGGACTGGCAACCCGCGGCCTGCGGTAGAAGTGCCACCTCAAAGAGTCCTACCCCAACCCCACAGTCCATTTTGCGCATATCCTTTACAGTGTTGGAGGAAGTGAATATGGACTCAGACTCATCAAATGGGGACACCGCGGAGGTCACCATTGAGCACCCTCAGGTCCTTCCCCTGCAACGGAGTGGGGGCAGCATCCTAGGCTGGCTTACTGGGTCCTCCGCCCCCCCACCCTCTCCTTCCCTTCAGAACCCTTGACGCTCCTCACGGATTGCAGCTAATAGTCAAACTAAAGGACTCAAAACTAGCCGCCTCACAGCAGCAGGTTTAAGCGCTGGCAACCCCCCAGGACATGGAGGGAAACAGCTATGAGTCCCCATGGTAGCACCCTGGCCCTGCAATCCATCAACGCAAATGGGTTGCGGGACTTTAAGCGGAGAGCCCACCTCCTCCAAAACTTCAGGTCAGCACAAATTGACATCGCTGCTATCCAGGAGCCCCATATCCTCCCCCACGAACAATCTGCATGGAATGAACAGTTTGGAGGCAACTCCTTCTGGACAAACCATGCTGCCCTTATTGTTTTGAATCCCCGGGTTAAAACCCATTCTTTTTCACAATATCTAGGTGGCCGCCTCATACTGGCCAAACTCACCACTCCTGACTTCTCCTTCTTCGCTGCAAGCATCTACCTGCCTAATGCAGGTCAGGAGCAAAATCGGCTCTTGGAAGAGCTCCTCCAACTCAATCTCCCACGGAATACAGTCCTCTTAGGAGATTTCAACACAACCATAAGTCGCGTCCGTGACTCTTACCCCCTGCAGCAAAGGAACGCCCTGGATCAAGTCGCCTCCAGGATTCCTTCGCCTGAGCGGCTTTATAGATGCGCTTCCACCCTCCGCGTCTGGCCTAGGTTGCATGACTAGGATCCAGTATGATGGAGGAGCTTTCCAGTCAGCGTCACGCATAGATATGGCACTGATTGGCCCCCTGCTAATTGGCCGCGTCTCCTCTCCCATCTCTCGTGACAACCATCTGAGTGATCACAGGTCACTCACCGTTGTCCTCACCACCACACTTAGACCGTCGCGTAGGTTCTGGCCTAGGGTTGCCCCAGCTCTTCTCAACAACCCCTTCACTAAGGAGAAGCTGTCTATGACCATCCGGGAGACTCTCACCTCCCCCCACCCCACCTGCTTGACCACAAGGCTAGATGGGCGGTGACCAAGGAGGGCATCACCCGCGTTGCTTACAACTGTGCCAAAGCCCAGATGACTGCAGCTCGCGCCAGAGTCAAAAGGGCGGAAGCCAGAATCAGACATCTAGAGCGAAACTGCCAGCCTTCGCCCTCTCCCAGATGGTTGGAAGACTGGGAAGCGGCGCAGGAAGCACTCCGCTTGGAGCTCACACTGCAGGAAGAACGGGCAGCAAACTTTACAACATCTCGTTACTATGCTCAATGGGAACGCCCCACCCGCTTCTTCTTTCAGAAACAGAAAGCCCGGTCAACAGCGCAGGATATTACTGCACTGAAGATTGGCACTACAACCACTTCAGATAAGGAGGAAATCACGCAGGAACTACACCGCTTCTACTCCAGCCTCTTCCATGCCACCCAGGTGGACCCATCGGACATCCAAGACTTCCTGTGGCGGGCTCCAGAGCCGCCCATTGACCCACAGGCTGATGAGGCTCTACTGGCGCCTATTTCTATCCAGGAGGTGATGGAAACTCTTCTGAAATCCCCACGGCTTAGAGCCCCAGGCCCAGACGGAATACCCTTTGAGGTGTACCTTCTGGAACCTGCAGTGATAGCCAGAACCCTCCGCGACCTCTTCGCTGCACTCTTGGTGAATGGCGAGGTCCTCCCCGACTCCAGAGGCTCAATCACGACCCTCATTCACAAGAAGTCAGACCGTGAGAACCTGGCGAACTGGCGCCCCATAGCGTTGATCAACAAAGACCACAAGCTCTTCACGAAGCTTCTGGCCAACCGCATCACCAAATGGGTGTCACCTCGCCTCTCCCCATCCCAGCACGGTTTTATTCCGGGGAGGTCGTTATGGGACAACTATAATGACCTTCACGTGACTTTGACTGCTAACTCTCGTAAGGTGAATGGCTTTGTGGCTTTCATGGATATGGAGAAAGCATATGATCGGGTAGCCTGGAAGTATATTGATGCTTCCCTGGCCCGCTTCCATCTCCCACCCGCAGCTAGGCGCTGGATATCAGCGCTCTATGACCAGCTCCACACCGGAGTCCTGGCGCCAATGGGCTTTACAGTGGCAGTACCAGTTGGACAAGGTCTCCGGCAAGGGGACCCCCTGAGCCCTATCCTTTTTAACATCACCCTTGACCCCCTCTTGGCCTCCTTACAGGACAAGCTAACAGGGATTCTGGTCCCAGGTAAAGCCCCCACACGCACCATGGCATTTGCAGATGACACTGCCATTGCATTTGGCTGCCCTGGGGATGTTGCCCTCGCTGCTGTGACCATTGAGAGGTACACCAAGGCGTCCAACGCCATGGTCAACACCTCCAAGACAACAGTTGTAAGGTCGGCTCCCCCACCTTCCCCCCACCATTTGGTATTGAACCTGAGCGCGGTACCTTCCGTCACCTGGGCGTTCTCACCAACCAACAAGGCGTTGCGCTAAAAGACAATGAGGACTTGCTACTTGCAGCAGTTAACTCCAGGATTGCCAGCTGGAACTGGCGGCACATCACCCCCAGGGTCGAGCTCTGATGTCCAATGTGTTCCTCCTCTCCAAAGTCTGGTTCCTAGCGCACGTCTGCCCATTCACAGATGCCTTTTATACGCGGCTCAATGTACTCCTCCGCTGTTGGATCTGGGGCTCAAACCATCCACCAATGGCCCTCTCAACCATTGCCCGACCCTGCAATGAAGGGGGCCTAGGGCTTCTGGACACGCGATCCCGCGCCACTACAATCTTCCTGAAGTATATGGCCGATTGTCTGCTGGGACGCGACCCCCATGCCCCAATGGGCGCCCGCCCTCCGCCAGTCAGTGTCAGCAGCTCTGGGTCTTCCTAGAGCATCTCTGACCTCATTAGGGGAGTGGCTCACAAACCACCCAGGCCATCGCCTAAAACCATCCTCATCCCCCTACTGGAACCAGGCTCTCCTTGCCCTGAAACGAGTAGGCGCGTGGATCCACCATGCCTTCCCATACAGAAGGGAAGGCCCTGGCCTCAGCCCCCGTCGCCATGCAATTGTGCACAATGGACAAGTTGTCACAACTCGCCTCAACCCCCAAGATCGTCCTCCCATCCGCCCAAGACTCCTTGAGCTCCTCCCTCCCTCCGTGAGATTTGACCTTAAGGAATTGTGGAAGGATGTCTATCACCCCATCCTGTCAGCAAAGGTGACCAACACCTTATGGAGGGTACTCCACTGTTCATACAGGACAGGGGACCGGACTGGCTCTACCTTCCAGCACCAAAGCTGCCCCCGCTGTGTGGAGCCTATTGACTCCCACCTCCATCGTTTTTTCACCTGTCCAGGTGTCGCCGCATTTTGGCTAAAGGCCCGCGAGCTCCTCCATGCTCAGCCCTGGTCTGGACACCCTGTGCAAGACCTCATGTTTGAGCAGACATTGCCTGGTTGCCACTGACCCCTCCATGTCCACGCCTATGCCACAGCCATCTGGACCATCCATAACTCCTTCCTTCGTGCTGCCTTTGACCAGCAGGTGTGGACCCTTCCACACATGATCACCCACTTTCAGGTACACTTTGAGATGGCCCTGAAGGTCTGCACTATGTCGCCAACCCTCCCCCGCTCAGTTGTCACTGCAGCACGGCTCTGGCGCGCAAACCCCCCTCCCTTTCTCGATGCCTCCTCCCTCCCCTTTCCTCGCCTCAGGCTCTTAGGAGCCAAGGCGTAATTCAATAAACATCGATGAATCCCCCTTGTGTTGGGACCATCTAGTACTAAAAAAAAATGTATAGAATATTTATATAGTAAGCAAAACAAATCTTTATTATATAAAATAAAAGCCAAAAGATTTATTAATCTCTTTCCAAGCTCCTGATATAGGAATTCTAATTCTGGAAACTAATGACTTTTACTGTATACTTTATAGGGTTTAAGACTTATTTATCATTAAAAAGTTGTCAATATCTAGATTACAGGAAATCAGGATTATATTGAGGAATAGAAGCATACCACATATGAGAATGGAAGTAAAGTGAGGAATGTATGATCTGATGGCACAGTCCAGGTTCAAGTTTGGGTAGATCAGATTTTATTATTAAAGATTAAATTGAGATTAATATTGGTAAAAACAGTTATGTGGTTTCCATTGTCTTCCTTAAGGAAGCTAATAGATAGAAAGGTACACTAGATACCATAAGGTTGTTAACGGGGTAAATAGAGGAGTCTAACACTTAATACAACCTTATGCTTAACATCAAGATGATATGAAGCTGGATTGGGCATTGATCCCTTTCTAATTTGCCAATGGAGAACTAATGAGGCAATCTATTCAGAATTTAAAATTTGTGAACTTAGCGTTATTATAAAAAATTTATTGGAGCTTTATGTATTGCATCTACAATGATTGTGGACCTTAGGCTAATAAACCATTAATCAATAATTTAGAGTAAGTGATATTAGGCTTTAGACCTGATAAAACATCGGTTGATAGATAGTTAACAAGGGTTTTGGGCCTTAGGCCAAATGGAGCATCAATTAATAGGAAAATATAGACTAACAAGTAATTTTGCATCCCAAGCTTTGAGGCCTCATTCAAACTATAGCAATTATAAACAGCATTCTTCAAGCTTTGACTGGGGATGACAATGATTTCCCCAAGGTTAATTAGTCTTGATATAGACTTAAAACATCAGAAGTAAGTTGGATATGACAAACCAAGGTAGTTTGATTAAACTTCTTTTAGAAAGCGTTGGGTTTGTCTCAGCTGCATTTAGTGTAGGCAAATGGTGATTTGGGTGCTGGTGCTAGTTGCATAATTAATGGAGGTGGCTTCATCCATTATGATGATGCAAGATTGTCAGAGCAAGATGTACATGAGAAGTTTGAACTCAGTGCATACGTGAAGGCAAAGCTGTGCAGCAATTATGGCAGGCGCCAACCAATTCAAGCATAGGAGGGTTCTTTCTGGAAGAGTAGGGCGCCTTTGGGAGGTGACAAAGCTGTGGTGGCAATCCAATTAATAAGCCCAAGGTCACAGAGCTCTGCTTTTACTGATTAAAAAGTATTAGCCAGCAAATCTGCATCAGGGAGAGTACAGGTAACAGATGGGTAGCAGATGGAACAGAATAGGGGGGAAGCTTGAAGAGATGGAAGCATGTCAGGCGAACCAGTAATGTTCCAAGCCGACTTGTCAATGGAGTTGTAAAAACAATGCATCTACTGGGAGAGAGGACAAGGATTGCACCCTCAATTTATCTCAGTAACAAGTGTTACCGGTGTCACAATTGTTGAGGGTGGGGAAGGAGTTGATGAGATACAACGAGAGCTTGTGAAATTTGGCTACCCTCATATTAAATGAGACAGTTCAGAGGGCAACTGGCATGCAGGGCCAGACTTCCTTGAGTGTGAGGGCATACAAATCGAGGTCTGAGCGAATCTTGGTATAGCTGGTGGCCAAAAGCATGCATCACTTTCAAATGCATTGATTGTGGTGACCCCTGGATCATCTTGCCACAATGGATGTAGTTGTCAACAAAATGGTTGATACTGCAGGGCAGAAGCTTGAGGAGATCTTGGCAGTCTGGCAGCAATTTTTATAACACTCTTTTGTTATTACAAATCTGATTGAGGGTTTTAATTCTTAGATATCAGCAGAAAACACTAAATCATTGGTAGAATTTATTTTAGAATAAAAATATGATGAAATAGATAAAGTTGCAAATGGTTAAATTGGGGCTCAAGGGCCCTCATATCATCTGGTCTGAGCAAATCAGTGGATAATTTGCAGCCCTGGCTGATAAAACCAAAATTGGGTGCAGTTGTATTTGGTTATGTGGTTCCATTTTCAGGATAGTAAGGGCCTCAGTACTGGGAGATGAAGTGGACAAGGAGGCACTCAGATAAGTTTCTTTGGCATACTACTAAGTAAGTTCAACCGCTCCTTTTTTAATGGTTAATTGCGCTCCAGACCATTTAGCTGCTTTTTGCATTGATTAACAACCTCTTGGATAGTTGACAAATATTTCCTGCATTGGTCAGAGTGATTACTGACATCAGTTTAGGATTCTAGTGATTTCTTCATCGGTAATAGAACTTTAATTTTTCCAGTATAACCGGTTGAATTATTAGTAAATCCCCAGGCTCAAAGATCAATAACCAAATTTCATCTGACAGGATGCAAACTAGCAGCTTGTACCTGGTACTGGGCTCAAAATACAATTTGGATCTTTTATCTCTTTTTCTTCTGCAAATACAGACCCCTGTAGTGAGCATCATCTGTTTAATGTGAGGTTCCTTTATGCACTAAGTGCGCAAGTCAAAGATGGCTTTATCCAACTTACAGCTCAATGCATAGAATATCTATATGTTAAGGTAAATTAATCTCTGATATATAAAATATGAGGGTAAGTCAAAAAGTAAAGGCAAATTTTATTTTCCCTGCTGCAATTGATGGCAGCACTGACTGAAAATGACATATCATAACCTCAAAGTTTTTTTTGTTCTTTAGCTGTGTTGTTTCAGTGCTCAACTCCATTTGTAGTGATTTTAGGGCATTTTATTATGAGTGCCCCATTGTCTGTGTGCACTAAGGAAGAAATGAGGGGAGTGGTACGTTTTCTGCACTCTGAAGGGACTAAACCTGCGGAGATTATTTGCAGAATGCAGCAGCAGTATGGTTAGAGTTGTCTTAGTGAACGCAAAATTTATGAGTGGATAAATCGCTTTAAAAATGGTTATGTATCTATCTGTGATGAAGAGCGTTCAGGTAGGCCATCCACTTCAAAAACGGACAAGAACATTGAGACAGTTGAAAGAATGATTCAAGATGATCATTGTGTCAAAATTGATGATATTGCACATGCGTTGAACATTAGCCATGGTTCAGCAATTGCAATCATCCACAAATCACTAAATTATTGCAAAGTGTGTGCTCGTTGGGTACCACATCAACTGATAGACCAGCACAAACAGAAATGTTTGGAAATTTTGATGTACATTCAAGGCTTTTAGAAGAGGAAGGAGAAGAGTTTCTCAGTCGCATAGTAACTGTTGATAAGACGTGGGTCCATCACTTCAAACCACAGAGTAAGCGGCAGAGTATGGTGTGGAAACATCCATCCTCACCTACAGCAAAAAATTTCAAAAGACAAGTTTCTGTAGGAAAGTTGATGATGATAGTGTTTTGGGATATGAAAGGTCCACTTCTAATTCATTACACTCCTAAAGGTCAAACAGTGAATAGTGACAGCTACTGTGAGCTACTGCGAGTTCTGAAACCCAAAATTAAAACAAAGAGGCGAGGAAAACTTTCAAAAGGTGTGCTTTTGCTTCAGGACAATGCCTGCCCTCATACTGCGGGGAAAATGATCCAGTGCATTCTAGATCTTGGTTTTGAGCTGCTGGAGCATCCGCCATACAGTCCTGACCTAGCTCCAAGTGATTTTCACCTTTTTGGTCCGATGAAGGAGCACCTGCGTGAATCCAAATTTTCATTGGATTATGAGGTTGTGGAGGTGGTGCGCGAGTGGCTGTGCACAATGCCACAAATCTTCTTCCAGGACGGAATTATGAAGCTTGTCAAGAGATGGACCAAGTGCATAGAAATTGAGGGAGATTATGTAGAGAAATGATGTTACTTGTCATCTTGTTTTCATAATAAAAAGTTCCTTTTTAGAATTTGTACTTAAAACTTTTTGACTTACCCTCATAAATGCCCAAAGATTATCTTTACCTCTTTCCAAGCTTCTGATAAAGAAAATTTACTTTCAAAAACTGTTAACTTTCACTATAAAAATATTATATGGTTTAAAAATGATAATACTATTTTAAGAAACAAGGTAAATAAAAGATTTTGATGAGTAATAGGCGCAAACCACATCTGCGGTGGAAGTAAATTAAGAATTGCAGGAGAGATGGTACAATTTAGGTTCAAGTTTGGGTAGATCAAGTTTCATAATTATATACTAGTCTGAGATCAATAATGGTAACACAGTTAAGTGTTTATATTATCTGTCATTAGGAAGCCAATAGATAGTAAGGTATAATAGACATAAGGTTGTTAATGGTTGAATAGAGGAGTTAAACATTAATACAACCTCAGGCTTAGTATCAAGATGATATGAAGCTGGGTTGGGCATTGTCCCTATCTCGTTAGCCATGAAGCACTAATGGGCAATCTTTCCAGAAATTGTCCCAATTTGTTCTTTGTGAACTTAAAGTTATTATGGAAATATATCAGAGCTTTAGATATTGCATTCACAAAGATCTTGGGCCTTAGGCTAATAAAACATCTATAAATAAATTTAAGTGAAGCTATGGGACTTAGACCTTATAAAACATTGTTTGATAGATAGTAACAAGGATCATGGCCTTAGAACCAATTTAGCATCAATTAGTAGGATAAATATAGATTAAAAACTTAATATTTTGCACCTCAATTTATGAGGTTTTACCTAGACTAGAAAAATTATAAACTGGGCTCCCCTAAGCCTTGAATGGGGGTGACAATTATTTCACCCAGGTTGGTTAGTTTTGCTATAGACAAATTATTAGAGGTAGCTGGATATGACAAAACAAGGCAGTTGGGATGAACATCAGTTTGGAGAGCGTTGGGTTTGTCTCAGCTGCACTTAGTATAGGCTATTGGTGGTTTGAGTGCTGGTGTCAGTTGCAAAATTGATGGAGGTGGTTGCATCATCCATTATGATGATGTAAAGTTGGCAGAGAAGGATGCACATGGGAATTTGGCACTCAGGGCATAAGTGGAGGCAGAGCTGGGCAGCAATTATGGCAGGCTCAAACCAAACCAAACATATGTGGGTTCCCACTGGATGAGTGGTGGGCGCCTTTGGGAGATGACAAAGCTGTGGCAGCAATCTAATCAATAAGCCCAAGGTTACAGAGCGTTGCTTTAAATGAGAAAAGTGTATTAGGCAGCAAATCTGCATCAGGGGATAATAATGTAACAGATGGGCAGCAGATGGAACAGAATAGGTGGCAGAAGCTCCAGAGTTGCGGCATGTCAGGTGGGTCAGTAATGTTTTAAGCCAACTTGTTGATGGAGTTGTGCAAAACAATGCGGCTACTTGAGAGAGAGGACAAGGATGGCGCCCCATTTTATCTCAGGAACAAGGTTTACTGGTGCCACAATTGTTGAGGGTGGGGAAGCAGTTGATGAGATACAGTGAGATTTTGTGAAAGTTGGCTATCCCCAGATTGGATGGGACAGTGTAGAGGGCAGCTGGCATTCTGGGCCAGACTTTCTTGAGTTTGAGGGCACAGAAACCAAGGTCTGAGCAAACCTTGGCATAATGGTAGCTAAAAGGCATGATTCACTTTCTTCTGCATGAGTTGTGGTGACCCCTTTGATCATCTTGTTACAATGGATCTGGTTGTCAACAAACTGGTTGGTAATGCAGTAAAAAAGCTTGAAAAGACCATGGAAATCTGGCAGCAATTTTTGAAACACTGTTTTATTGTATCAAAATTTAATCTAAGGGTATATTTCTTTGATGTCAGCAGAAACCCCTAGATTATTGCAAAAGTCAAAAATATAAACAAAATATGATTAAATAGATATTTTGATAAAAGGGTTAAATTAGGTTTCAAGTGCATTCTTCTTATCTGGGCTGAGCAAATCAGTGGATTCTTGGCAGCCCTGGCAAATGAAAACAAAAATGTGCGCAGTTGTATCTGGTTGGCAGATCCATTGTCAGGATAGCAATGAGCCTTAGTATTGGGAAATGAAGTGGACAAAGAGCATTTAGATAAGTTTGTTTGGGCAGACTATTGGTTATTTTCAGCCTCTCCTTGCAATGATTTTATATCGCTTAGATTTTAGGCTGCTTTTTGCAATGATTGACAGCCTCTTAAATAATTAATAAATATTTCCTGAACTGGTCAGTGTGATTATTAACAAATAGAAAAATAGATTCTAGTGTTTTCTTCACTAGTAAAAGATCTTTAATTAATACAGTATAGCCCATTAAACTATTAGTTAAGTCCCCAGGTTCAGGAATCTTGTGGCAAAATTCATCTGATCAGATGCAAACTAGAAGCTTATACCTGGAACTGGGCTCGAGATACAATTTGAATCATTTTCTCTTTTTCTTCTGAGCTACAGAACCCTGTAGTGAGTACCATTTATTTAGTTTGAGATCCCTTTATGCGCTACATCACAGGTTTACAGTTAGCTTGGTCCAACTTCTCCGCTTAATTTATAGTATATCTGTGGTAAGCTAAACCGATCTCTATAGAAGTAGGTGCCTCTAAAAATTTTTGTATCCAAGCTCCTGGTATATAAAATCTACTTCTGGGAACCTAATGCTTTTACTGCATAAAATTACAGGGAGTAAAAGGTTTGATACTATTTAAAGTACCAGGGGAAAATTATGATTATGATGAGGTATAGGTGCATACCACATATGTGGGTGGATGTAAATTGAGGAATGTGGAAGTTGAAGGAACAATCCAGGTTCAGAGTTAAAATAGACATGATTTTTATTAAAGACTGGATTAAGATTAATAATGTTAAAATAGTTAAGTAGATTACATTATCTGCCATCAGCAAGCCAGTATATAGTTTAGTAAAAAGGTGGCATAAGGTTGTTAATGGTGTGAATAGAAGAGTTAAACACTGAATACAACCTCAGGCTTAACATCAAGATGATATAAAGCTGAGATGGGCATTGATCTCTATCTTGATAGTCAGTGGAGTACTAATGGGGTAATCTGTCAATAATTTGTATGTTTGTAAATTTAACGTCATTGTAATAAGTTTTATCAGTGCTTCAATATTGCATTCACAATGGCTTTAGGCTTTAGAATCAATAAAATATCACTTAATAAATTGAAGTGTTTTTTGGACCTTAAACCTGATAAAACATCGGTTGATAGATAGTTAACAAGGGTTTTGGGCCTTAGGCCAAATGGAGCATCAATTTATAGGAAAATATAGATTAACAAGTAAATTTTCACCCCAATTTTTTGCTCCTCATTCAAACTATAGCAATTATAAACTGTGAACTCGTCAAGCTTTGACTGGGGATGACAATGATTTCCTCAAGGTTGGTTAGTCTTGATATAGACTTAAAACATCAGAGGTAGGTTGGATATGACAAACTAAGGCAGTTTGAAAATCAAAATTAGAGAGCATTGGGTTTGTCTCAGATGCACTTGTTATAGGCAATTGATGGTTCAAATGCTGATGTCAGTTGCATAATTGATAGAGGTGGTGGCTTCATCCATCATGATGATGTAAGATTGGCAGAACAGGATACACATGAGAAGTTGGCATTCAGGGCACACGTGGAGGCAAAGTTGGGCTGCAACTATGGCAGGCGCCAACCAATCAAAGCATAGGAGGGTTCTTTCTGGAAGAGTAGGGCGCCTTAGGGAGGTGACAAAGCTGTGGCGGCAATCTAATCAATAAGCCCAAGGTCACAGAGCTGTGCTTATAATGAGTCAAGTTACTAGCCAGCAATTCTGCATCAGTGGAGAGTACAGATAACAGACGGGCAGCAGATGGAACAGAATAGGTGGGGAAGCTCTGAGAGATGGCAGCATGTTATGTGCACCCATAAAGTTCTAATCTAGCTTATTGAAGTAGTTGTGAAAACAATGCGCTACTGTGAGAGAGGGCAAGGACAGCGCTTTATAAAAGTCACAGGAACAAGGTGCCAACGGTGTCACAATTGTTGAGGGTGGGGAAGCAGTTGATGAGATACAGCGAGAGCTTGTGAAATTTGGCTACCCAAGATTAAATGGGATAATTCAGAGGGCAACTGTCATGCTGGGCCAGACTTCCTTGAGTGTGAGGGCACAGAATTCGAGGTATGAGCGTTTTGACATGACTGGTGGCCAAAAGTATGCTTTATTTTAGCATGGATTATGGTGACCCCTTGGATCAACTTGCCACAATGGATGTAGTTGTCAACAACTGTTTGGTACCTCAGTGCAGAAGCTTAAGGAGATCTTGGCGGTCTGGCAGCAATTTTTGAAACACTCTATTATTTATTAAATCTAACTGATTGGTTTTAATTTTTTG
Source organism: Massospora cicadina (assembly GCA_022478985.1). NCBI lineage: Eukaryota > Fungi > Entomophthoromycota > Entomophthoromycetes > Entomophthorales > Entomophthoraceae > Massospora > Massospora cicadina. The sequence goes on from JAKSZP010000202.1 coordinate 50,457, forward strand.
ATGTCAGCAGAAAACCCTAAATCGTTAGTTGAACTTGAATTATATTTAAAATATAATGAAATAAATAAACTTGCAAAAGGATTTAATTGGGGTTTAAGGGCTCTCATCTCATCTGGGCTGAGCAAATCAGTAGATTCTTGGCAGCCCTGGCTGCTGAAACCAAAATTAGCGCAGAGGTATTTGGTTAAGTGGTTCCTTTGTAATTTTAGCATGGTGACTCAGTACTGGGAAATGAAGTGGATAAGGAGGTATTCAAGTTGGCTTGTTTATTCTTATTGATGAGTTGTTTCAACTGCCTCTTGCAATGTTTAGTAGTGCTTGGATTTTTAGCTGCTTTTTGGAATGGTCAAAGCCTCTTGGATAGTGATATTTTTCCTGCACTGGTCAGTGTGATCATTGACATCAGTAGTAAAGTCTTCTAGTATGTTTTTTCATCATTAATAGATCTTTAATTCTTTTAGTATACCCAATTGAATTATTAGTAAAGTCCCCTAGGCTCAGTAATCTTGTTCCAAAATTCATCTGACTAGATGCAAACTGGCAGCTTGTAACTGAAACTGGTCTCAAAATACAATTTGGATCATTTTTACTCTTTTTTTCATCTTCTACTACAGACCCCTGTATGTGAGTACCAACTGTTTAGTAAAGGTCCCTTTATGCGCTATGTGCATAGGGCATCAATTGGCTTGGTCCAACTTCTCAGCTTACTTTATAGAATATCTAGGTGGTAAGCTAAACTGATCTATATCATCTAAAATAGATGGCCAAAGATTTTTATCTCTACTCAAGCTCCTGGTTAAAAATCTAATTCTGGGAACTAAATGAGTTTTACCATATAAAATCATAGGGAATAAAATGGTTGGTACTATTTCTCTTTCCACTTGACATAACTTTCTGAGCAAATTATATGGAAAACAAGAAAGTAATTTTAATCACCTGCTGTGTTTTCCTCCAATGCCCTTGGATTCTCCGCCGTCTGCTTCAGTGTGGGGCAGTGGCAAAACTCCCCCCACCATTTTCTGTCTGGCAGGAAAACGCGTTTAAACTGGCTCACCCAGTCACAACAAACCTCTGGGACGATTCATTCCTCTCAAGGATCTCGACGCCCACCTCGCTTATACCCAAGTGGTACCTCGCTGCCCCCTGGTGCTCCCTTGAAGCAACATGCGCTATGGCCAAAGGGTCAATCTGGGAAACTCTTCCTGTACTATGACCAAGCCATTATTAAAATGGCACAGGTGGTAATGATTCCTGTTAGTTTTATTGATTTCTGCCCCTATAAGGGGTATTTCAATCTTGGCTTCACCTGTGAAGATGACGCTTCCACTGCACAACTGTGCCCCTGGTATTCCAGGGTACCTCTTCCCACAATTTGGACCTGGCTCCCAGCGGACACCACTTTGGTGGTCCAGTTTGCTTGTTGCCCACCCACACCCCCCTGCGGTGCTCCATCAGGAGCTGATGAACGGTTTGGCAGCTTATGACTCCAACCTCATCTTACAATTTGTGGTCCCAAATGGGGCCATACGCCTTGCTGGTCCTCTGGCATATGCCTCAATCAGCCCTGAAACTAGTAAAATCGCTGTTTCAAGTCCACCATTTGCTGTCATTCCTTCTGCCCCTGACTATCCATTTTGGGCCCACGTTGAGAGTGGGTGGACGATCTGCCCATCCTGTTTCGATTTGGACCACTCAAAACGCAAGTGACCCTCCTCAGTTACTTCCAACAGCTTAGATTTTTCGCCCGCTGACCCAAATCTGCTGCCCACCCCATGCCAGTTCCACATGGGGTACAATTCTACCTCCCCCCCCCAAAGCCTGTTGCTGCAGCTGGGCTGCAGCCACCAATCAGCCTCCTCCTCGCCCCAGTGCCACAAATGCTCCGCCCAATCAAGCACAGGATTGAACCCCAGTTCGATCCCATGCATCTTCCAAGAAATCAACCAATCCTCAACCATACTCCAATTCCCCAATTCAATTCAACCAGAACCCATGGGAGTTATTGGATGAAATTGACGATTCAGGAAATATCATTGAAGAACCATTTCTGCAAGTCAACTGGTTCTGTAATGCAAAATGGGATGCAGAATTCCCCCCTCATTTATATGCCCCACAACCAAATGCTGAATCGTTCTACATCAACCACCAGCTTACAGTAGAAGCAGCTGCCACACCAGATTGTTGTCCCCTCTACAAAGCTACCTCCAAATCAGTGGCGATGCTCACAGGAGGAATTCCAACTCCTGTTATCCCCATAAATCTTGCTTCAAAAAGTAAGATTATTATTAATCAATTGCACAAAAATTTCAATGAAGCTATACAGAACGTGGCAACTGTAGCACGGAATCTAAAAGACAAGATTACCTGAACCAATATTGTCATGTTTGTTAAACTACCAGACGCACGCATTAATGTTGAAAAAGCTTTAGCCAAATATATCACTGCAATTTTCTTAGTTGGCAATTTCTTAGAAGTACCAATCATAAGAGATATTGAACGACATGCCGCTGATGCCCCAACGCCATTGCTATCCACCTTGACATGTACCCTACTATGGGATGAGGAAGCTGCTGCCAAAGATGTGCCCCCCAATCCCCCTCCCCTTCTGCCATGGAGGGATAAGCGGTCTCCGCTGCCCACCTGGTTGGTTGTTTCGTTCAGTGTGTTTCATACAATCTGCTCATTTGGGAATTTTATTTTGAATCAATTAGTTATGTTAGTTTTAGTTTTTATTTTTTAGTTTGGTAATGTCTGTCCCCTGGTCAGCTTACCTTGGTTAACTAAAAAATAGTTAAATAAAATGGTTTACACTATTTAAAGTACAGGGGAGAATTATAATTATGATGAGGAATAGACGCATACTACTTGTGTGAATGAAAGTAAGTTTAGGAATTTAGGAGGTGATATCACAGTCCAAGTCAAGTTTAGTATATCAGGATTCATTGTTTAAAGCTGGCTGAGATCAATAATGGTAACACAGTCAAGTGGTTTACATTATCTGCCATTAGGAAACCAATAGATAGTTAAGTATAATAGGTGGAATGAAGTTGTTAATGGGTTGAATAAGGTAGTCTAACACTGAATACAACCTCAGGCTTAACATCAAGATGGTATGAAATTGGTTTAAGAATTGATCCCTATCTCATTAGCCAGTGGAGCACTAATGGGCAATCAGTCTAGAATTTGTCTTGGTTTGTTTGTTTGTGAACTTAACGTTATTATGGAAAATTATCAGCTCTTTAAATATTGCATCTACAAAGATTTTGGGACTTAGGCTAATAAAACATCAATCAATAAATTGAAGTGAAGTTATAATCTTAAACCTGATAAAACATCAGTTGATAGATAATTGACAAGAATTTTGGGCCTTGGTCCTAATTGAATATCAATTAATAAAATAAATATCAATTATTAAGTAAATACTTTGAACCCAAATTTTGAGGCTTCACCCAAACTAGAATAATTACAAAATGGGCCCCCTCAAGCTTTAACATTGGGGTGATAATGTTTTCACCCAGGTTGATACGTCTTATCATGGACTTTCTACATCAGAGGTAGGTTGGATATGACAAACCAAGGTAGTTGGGATTAACATCTGTTTGGAGAGCATTGGGTTTGTCGTAGCTGCACTTAGTGTAGGAAATTGGTGGTTTGGATGCTGATTTCAGTTGCATAATTGATGGAGGTGGTGGGTCCATCATTATGATGATGTAAGGTTGGCATATCAGGATGCACATGAAAAGTTGGCACTCAGGTCTTAAGTTAAGGCAAAGCTGGGCAGCAATTATGGCCGTCGCTACAGTCCAAATTATAAGGGTTCCCACTGGAAGAGTGATGGCATCTTTGGGAGATGACAAAGCTGTGGCGGCAATCTAATCAATAAGCACAAGGTCACAGAGCTGTGCTTATAATGAGTCAAGTTTAATAGCCAGCAAATCTTCATCAGGGGAGAATACAGGTAATAGATGGGCAGCAGATGGAACAGAATAGGTGGTGGAAGATTTAGAGATGACGGTATGTCAGGTGGCCAATTATGTTCTAAGCCAACTTGTTGATGGAGTTTTGCAAAACAATGCGGCTACTTGGAGAGAGGACAAGGATGGCACCCCCAATTTATCCTCAGGGACAAGGTTTACTGGTGCCACATTTGTTGAGGGTGGGGAAGCAGTTGATGAGATTCAATGAGATTTTGTGAAAGTTGGTTACCCCCAGATTGGATGAGACAGTGTAGAGGGCATTTGGCATTCTGGGCCAGACTTCCTTGAGTGTGAGGGCACAGAGATGTGAGGTTGAGCGATTATGGTATAACTGGTTGCCAGAAGGCATGCTTCGCTTTTAAATTCATGGATTGTGGTGACTCTTAGTTTTCTTTCCACAATGGATGTAGTTGTCAAAACTGCTTGGTACTTCAGGGCAGAAGCTTAAGAAGATCTTGGCGGTCTGTCATCAATTTTTGAAACAATTTTTGATATCAAACTTTATCTTAGTGTTTAATTCTTTGATGTCAGCAGAAATTATAAATTATTGGTAGAATTTAAATTATATAAAGTATCGTGAAATAAATAAACTGACAAAAGGGTCAAATGCGGTTCAAGGCCCTGATCTCATCTTGGCTGAGCAAATCAATGGATTCTTGGCATCTCTGGCTGATGAGAACAAATTGGACGCTGAGGTATCTGGTTATGTGGTTCTATTGTCATGATATCAAGGGGCCTTAGCACTGGGAAATTAAGGGGACAAGGCATTATACAAGTTGGTTTGTTTGGTCTTACTATTGAGTAGTTTCAGCTGCTCCTTGCAATGGTTGATAGCAATCCCAATTTTTTGGCTGCTTTTTGCAATGGTCAACAGCCTCTTGGATAGTTTCCAGATATTTCTGCGCTGAACAGTGTGATCATTGACAACATTAGTATAGTCTTCTAGTGAGTTTCTTATCAGTAATAGATCTTTAATTCTTTCAGTATATCCCGTTGAATTGTTAGTAAAGTCCAATTTCAGGGAATCTGGAGAGCAGGAGGTCGCTTTAGGGATAGACACAGACCAAAGGTGATACAACAAGGCCAAGTGACCTAACAAAATTGAGAGAAGTCTTAAACGGTCAGTATTATGTTTTACATATAAATTTTTAAAGCAAAACGCACACCAAACTGGCCACAACCATCAGGGACAAGTGGCCTGGGAGCTAGGAAGGGTGGCGCAAATCCAAGGCTAAGTCCAGAGAAATATGAGGAGGTGGAACCGGCGTAATATTGGTGGAGTGGGTGGAGGGCTCATGTACCGTAGGTGGTGCAACCCAGAGTGGAAAACGAACTCCAGCCATCACAGATCGTCAGAGAAGTATCTTTTGTTCAAGAAAACAAGCTAATATCCAGGAAATTTGCCCAAAATTCCTATACTTTATTAGGGTGATCAGAGTATCTGAGAAAAGCAAAGCCTTTCTCATCTTGGGACTTAATGTATAGGGGGATGCTTCATGAAGATTCTAGTGGTTATTAGAACTGATATGAACTACAAATTCATCATTTTTTAACAAAATCAAAATTTTTTGAATTTGGCCAGATTTCATAACCTCATATCTTGTGATTTTCTGGGTCTTAAGTTCGATTCCCGCCTGAGCTATTGCCTCAAATAAGCCGTTTTCCTCAGCCCTTGCTGGAAAAGCCAAAACCCATTTTTGTCAATGACCTTAGATAGGTCATTGGTGACCCTTAGGGGTTCTGGTCTCTGCTCCAAGGGCTTGTTGGACTCGGCTTTAGAAGGGCGGTTAATTCCAGGAAATATTTCACTAGCTGTGACATCTCCCTCAGCTCTTGGACATGGTTCTACACCACCTGTGGGGACATTGGCCAAGGCAAAGTTCTTGTGGGGAGTGTGTAGCTTCATGGCAGCTAAAGAGGCTTGGGTGGCAGGTCCTGTGGCATCAGGGAATCTAGAGTGGAAGTCATGTCTTGTGTCCTGAGCATTGTTCATGTCCCAATAAGATACCCAGCTGTCTCTCTGTCTCATCATATCCTTTCCAGGACACCAAGTGTCGCAAAATTGACCCCTGGATTCTGCTAGTGTTCCAGTCCAACTAGTATGAAGATTGGTGGCCCTTTGCTATTTCGCCTTCATTTGCGTACCAACCCCCTATAAGTCCCGCGTCCAACCTACCAGCTAACCACCAACGGCTTCGCCATTAGCCCCAGGCGTCCTCAGAGTGTGCTCCAGCAAGTACTTCCCCCTTCCTGGGCAGCTCAGGCACTTCCGCTCTGCCCCACCCTTGCAACCCTTCACCTACCCATCTGGGCATGCCCTGGAGAGTCCATCCCCCTTCTTGGGTGGCTATGGCACCTCCCGTGCTGTGCCCCACTAGGGTTGGTGGGTATGCAGCTCATCTGTTGGTAGACAGCTGGCCAGATTCCCACTGGTTCCTCATAGAGAGGAGGTATGGGAGCTGGCAGCGCAGGCCACTCCAGGCGTGATCCCCTTGCCTATTGGGGATCTCCTATACCACCTTCCCCACTCTAGTTGCACCAAGCTACTTCGAGCAAACAGGAAAGATGGCAAACGAGAGATGTTTATTAGGAGGAAATGAACAACTACTTATACTACTTTCAGGGCTACTGCGCCAAAGTACTCTTTGGCCAATCAACTACCAGAAAAACCATCAGCCTCTTAATGCCACAACTCTATCAGATTGAAAATTTGTTCATTCATACTTTAAAGCAATTCCCTCCAGATCAGCTTATCTGATCACTGAATATTAAATTAGGTCAATCCATACTCAGCATAAGTTTCTGGTCAATTGTATATAAATTTGTAAATAAATAGGAATTTGAGCATCCTTGGCATGAGTCACTGGTGCTCCAAATTAGTTGGCGGAACCATTTTGGACAAACCATAATGGATTCATCAGCTTTCTGGAAACTCCCACAACGATCTTTGGATGGCATTTTTCAGTGAACGCAGCTTCCATTGAACCTAAACTCGATTAAACATATAACATTAAATAGTATTGAACTAGGCAATTATCTGGCAAAACACCCAACTAACTGAAACACCTGATTTGGATACTATTGGAAGGATTCATCTGGTTAAAATTCTGACACTAAGTATTGCAGGCGGTGTCAGGATAGGCAAGAAGCAAGAACTGCATCAATCTCATATTGGGGTTTACTATCCACTATCTCGGGATCTGGGTGAGGTGGCATGGGACCATTAAAGGGGGTCAGAAGGCATTCATGTAAGGTGCTGAACACTCTTATTGGGGGTAAGTCAACCTGGTAAGCTGATGGGACAACCTTCTTAAGGATCTTGAAGGGTCTAACACGCTTAGGACCTAACTTGCGGCTTGGTTGCTTTAGGTGGAGATTCTTGTCATTGACCATGACCAAGTCACCAGGCTTATACTCAGGTCCTTCACAGCGCTTTTGGTCAGCATATGATTTGTAGATCCTCAAAACATCACTGAGATGGTCCTTCACTGCCTGATGTATGTCCCTGGGCTCTTTAGCGCGCTCATTGGCAGTAACGATGGTGGACTCAATCCGTGTACTTAGGTTGTGACTGGGGTTATAACCATAATTTGCAAAGAAGGGGGAAGTGCCTGTAGAGGCATGGGTAAGGTTATTATAAGCGAATTGCGCCAGTGGGAGGTGAGAGGACCAATTGTTCTGTTCAGCATCAGAATAACTACGCAAGAATTGCTCCAAACCTTGGTTCACCCTCTCCATCTGTTCATATGACTGGGTGTGGAAGGCTGTGGAGAGGCAGGGGCGGATGCTGAGGATGGAAATCAGGGCTTCCCAGATTTGAGCAGTGAATTGTGGGCCCCGATCACTGAAAACCTCCTTGGGGATACCATTTAAGCAAAAGATGTGATCTATAAATAGACGGGTTTTCTCAACTGAAGTAATTGTGGTGATGCAGGGGATGAAGTGGGCCATGTTTGTGAAACGGTCCACCACAACCATTATTGTATCATAACCCTGAGACAAGGGAAGTTACACAATAAAATTGACAGACACTGATGTCTAAGGGCCCTCAGCAGCTTGGGGGGAACACGCAATCCAGCACTCTCTAGGTGGAGTGGCTTTGACCAGTTTGCACGTCAAGCAGGACTTTGTGAATTTTGCCACATCAGTGGCAATACCTTTCCAACTATAGGAGCGGCGGACTAACTCAAGATTCTTGTCCTTTCCAGAAAGGCCAGCAGTTGGAAGGTTATGAGCTTCACGTATCACTTCCTCACGCAGGGGTCCAGGAGGTACCCATCACTTGCCCTGATGGAGGATGACACCAACCATCAGCTGGTAGTCTTTGTCCAGGGACTCTCCATTTCTATGGCAGGCCTGCTTAATCTTATCATAGTCAGCTGACAGAGGTTGGAACAACCTAACATGGGAAGGGGTGTCAGCGTCACCTTCCAAAGGTTCCATCATAAGCAGAGTGGGGGGTTGAACAGTGGGATCTCCTTCACCTGTTCCGGCTTAATCAACACCAGGGTAATGTGGGCTCAACTAGTGCTCGGTCAGGTATTAGGGCAGGGTTCTGGGATAGAGCATCAGGTAACATGTTATGGTGCCCTTAATGAAGTCATATTTGAAGTCAAACACTGACAGGATTTCTAACCACTGGGACTGGCGAGGGGATAGCTTCTGGGGGTGCGGTAGTACATAAATGCCTTTTGGTCAGTACGGACAGTAAATGGCCACTTAGACCCATGCAAATGGTGTCGCCAGTGTTGTACTGCCTCAACAACTGCAAGGAGTTCTTTATCATATATTGCATAGTTGAGCTGCGCCAGGGTCATTTTCTTAGAAAAGTAAGCAACGGGACGTTCCACTCCATCCTCCCCCTCTTGTAGCAGAGCAGCTCCCACCACAAAGTCGAAAGCATCAGTGGCGACAATAAAGGGGCGGCTGGGTCTGCATGTACCAACACCGGGCTGGACAATAGAGTGTACTTGAAGTCGCGGAGTGCAGCATTGCATTCATTGGTCCAACTAAAAATCTTCTTCAGTGAAGCGATGTAGAGAGGGGCGGCAACTTCTGAGGCTGAGGATGAACTTCTTGAGGAAGTTACATGTTCCAAGGAAGCTGTGTAACTCTGTGAGAGATGAGGGTAACCTAATCACGGATAGCTGCTTCCTTATCTGGGGCGATCATTTGACCATGGGAGAAGATAATGTTTCCTAAGAACTCGGCCTTGGGTTGAAAGAACTCAGCCTTGCTAGCCTCAAATTGTAAGGTTTGCCTGTGAACGTCTCTCCATGACAGACACAAGGTGGCGGGCATGAGATTCTGCATCTGAGATAAAGACCAGTATGTCGTCCATGTATGCAATCGCGCATGTACCCATAAGTTCTCCCAAGACAGTATCAATGAGCCTCTGAAATAAGGCGGGAGCGTTCTTCAGACCAAATGGCATAACCCTGAACTGGTATATACCTTTCCGAGTGCAAAAAGCGGTTAACCACTCCTGGCCTTCTTTGATGCGTATCTGGTTGAAAGTGTTGAGGTAGTCAAGCTTGCTGAACACCCTAGCCTTCTCCACGTAGTGGGCAATCTGTTGCTTCAAAGGAATTGGGTGTGGGTCTAGCACTGTTACGTTGTTCAGATTGCCATAATCAATGCAGGGACAAAGTGAGCCATCAGACTTCTCTACAAACAGGAGGGGGAGCACACAGGTGAGGATTTCTTAAAGATTTGACCCTTAGAGAGCATGTCGTCTACCCAAGCGTCCAAGGCAACCTCCTCCATCAGGGACAAGGGGTAAATTGGAGAGGATATCTTGATGAGATCCACGGTCAACCTAAACTCAAAGTCAAACTTGGTGTGCTCGTGAAGTGGGCAGGCATTTGTGGGATCAAACAGATCAGCAAAGCCACGGATGCATTCTGGCAGAGTAAGTGTTGGGGTCAGGGCATCATTAGGTTGAATAGAGGCTAAGCCCACCTTAGGAGAGGGGCCACACCTTCTGGGGAGCACCGTGGCGCTCTCATCTAAGCAAGGAATGGTAACCGTTACTCCAACAGGAAATTGTGCATGCATGGTAGAGTTTAGGAGGTTAGTGGCAATGACAAATCGGCGCCACCAGCCAACACCTAAAAACAAGGTATAGGAGGTTCTTTATTGAGGTGAAGCTCTCAACAAATTAACCATCACCTGCAATGGAAGGGACATGTGTTAACACACAGTAACTTATTATGTTTAGGATGCTCACCCCTCACAAACTGACCAACTCCCAGGGGTAGCTCCAGGGCCTCTGCCAACTCTTGGCGGATGAAGTTTTCATTGCACCAGTGTCCACTAAAGCGAGTGCTTAAAAGCTCTTCCCTGCAGAAGAAAAGTAGCCATGAACAAGAAGTAAACAAAGGAGGGTATATTTCCCTCAGAGACAAGGGATGACAGGATGGCTCCAAGCCCAAAGGCGTTTATGATTTGGAGTCTTCCCTAAAATAAATTTCCGTATGACTTCACATTGCCATAAAGTTGTCCACGGGACTTAAGTGGTGCGGGGTAGCTTAATGCTCTATGTTTGGCAGGAGGAAGGTTTTTATCACATGATAATACACCAGTCAGGAAAGCCAATCTTTTGGTGGGGTCAGCCATGGCTATCTCTTCTTTAATCATCCTCTCATGGATCTCTACTCGTTTCTGGATGGAGTACGCCACGAGAGGTGACTCTGGAGTGAAAGGAAAGAGTTGTTTAACTGGTCCAATCGGGGTGACATGTTGGACATAAGGCATAGGTTCCAAAACGGCGACAGCAGGTCCATACCCTTATGGAAGTGAATGATCTGAATCAAGTGGGTTAGACTTACTAACCCCCTCTACTTTTGAGGACAAAAGTGGGGGATACTCCATGGAGCACGGCGGTGCAGGGCCAGTAGTGAGGGGACCATCACCTATGACGGAGGTTTTAGTCTCACAGTCCAGCGAGCTCACTGCTGGTTCCAAGCGGTACTGGGAGAGTACAGAAGTTGGCATTCTAGAATCAGGTTGGAAGTGTCCATAATGGCCAAAGTCTCAGCTGGATATGTCACCACTGGATTGGAAACATGTTGGTGCTCCACTTTGATGGAGTCATCAAGTTCTATAATCTGAAGTTCAGTGGTACAATTAGGCTTGGTGGTACAGGGGCTGATAGACAACAGGGATGCAAGAATGGAGCATGTCCCAGATAGAGGGGGAGGGTTATCCCATATGCCAAGGGAAGCACCAGTATTATCTAGGGAATTTTGGAGAAGGGCCATTTTCAACTGTTCAAGAGATTTTAACCTTGATGCTCGCTCTTGAAACAGGCGCAAGTATTGAGCTGTAGTGAGATCTCCTTTGACATGTGTACAAAGGAGTTATAGTACTCAAAGGTAGCAGGGGGATACTCGCAGGGCTTGACAAAGGTTTCCAACACTGGGAGAGATTCCAGGAGGGTTCTATTATTCTCACCCGTGGAGAGTAACCATTGGTGAGCTCCCTCTGAAATCTCACAGAGCAGCAGCTGGAGGAGGTGAACGTCAGCTAAGTCCTTGCTTTGAGACTTCTAACGGGCCCTAAGGCTGGAAAACGTGCTTAAGATTTCATTTTTAAATTTGGAATCACATGAAAAGTGGAGAGTGAGACTGGTAATCGCAGGTACTGCACACTTTATGAGCATCTTGAGTGAGGAGAGCCGCGCAACACCCTCAGCACACCCTTTGAGGAGGGTAACAACCAAGGCCAGAAGGGATACAAATGTACCAGCCCAGTGGACCGCTTCAACGGGTGACAACTTTGAGAGGATTGGGCTAACACTAGCCACCCAACAATAGAAGAAACTCACAAAAAATCCAGGCTTTTCTCAGATAATGTCCAGGAAACTGGAGCGCAGGAGGTCACTGGAGGGAAAGACACAGGACAAAGGTGATACAACAAGGCCAAGTGACCCAACAAAATGGAAAGACGTCCTAAACGGTCAGTATTGCGTTTCTATATAAATTTTTAAAGCAAAACGCACACCAAACTGGCCACAACCATCAGGGACAAGTGGCCTGGGAGTTAGGAAGGGTAGCGTAAAATCCAAGGCTAAGTTCAGAGAGATATGAGGAGGTGGAGTTGGCGGAATAGGTGGTGGAGTGGGTAGAGGGCTCACGCACAGCAGAGGATGCAAACCAGAGTGGAAAACAAACTCCAGCCATCACAGATCGTCGTAGAAGCATATTTTTGTTCTAGAAAACAAAAAATATACAGTAAATTTGCACAAAATCCTAGACTTTATTAGGGTGATCAGAGTATCTGAGAAAAGCAAAGCCTTTCTCATCTTAGGACTTAATATATAGGGGGTTGCTTCATGAATATTCCAGTGGTTATTGGAATCTGATATGAGCTACAAATTCGTCATCTTTCAACAAAATCAAAATTTTTTGAATTTGGCCAGATTTTGTAACCTCATATCTTGTAATTTTTTAGGTCTTAAGTTCGATTCCCGCCTGAGCTTTTGCCCCAAATAAGCCGTCTCCTCAGCCCTGGATGGCAAAGCCAAAACCCATTATCTGTCAATGACCTTAGATAGGTCATTGGTGACCCTTAGGGGTTCTGATCTCTGCCCCAAGGGCTTGTTGGATTTGGCTTTAGAAGAGCGATAAACTCAGGAAATATGTCACTAGCTGTGATGAGCCACGCTCAAAAATATTAATTCAGAATTCATCTTATCAGATGCATACTAGCAGCTTGTACCTGGAACTGGGCCTAAAATACAATTTGTATCATTCTTATCTTTTTCTTCTGTAACTACAGACTCCTGTAATAAGCATCACCTGTTTAGTGTGAGGTCCCTTTATACACTATGTCCACAGGTCAAAAGTTAGCTTAATTCGACTTCTCAGCTCACTGTATAGAATATCCATGGTAATCTAAACTAATCTCTGGTATATAAACTAGATGCTCAAAGAGAACTCTTTCTCTTTCCAAGCTCCTATTATATAAAATCTACTTTCAGGAACTGATAACTTTTACTATATAAAATTACAGGGTTAAAAATTTGGTATTATTTAAAGTACCAGGGGATAATCAAGATTATGATGAATAGAAGCATGCCACATATGAGGATGGAAGTAAATTGATTAATGTATAAGAGATGGCATAAATTCAGGTTTTTTAGGTAGATCAGGATTTTCATTAAAGGCTGGACTGGCATTAATAATGGTAACACAACTAAGTGGTTTACATTATCTGCCATTAGGAAGCCAATAGATAATAAGGTATAACAGGTGACATTAGGTTATTTTTGGGGTGAATAGAGGAGTTAAACATTGAATACAACCTCAGGCTTAATATCAAGATTCTATGAAGCTGAGTTGGGCATTGATTCCTATCTCAATGGCCAGTGGAGCACTGATGGAGCAATCTGTCCAAAATTTGTCCCAATTTGTTCTTTTATTAACTTAACGTTATTATAGATATTTATCAGTGCTTCAAATATAGTATTATCAAAGAACTTGGGCCTTAGGCTAGTAAAACATCAATCAATAATTAAAGTAATTTTTGGGCCTTAGACTTGATAAACAGTTGGTTGATAGATAGTTAACAATGATTATGGGCCTTAGGCCCAATAGAGCATCAATAAATAGTATGATATAATTAATAAATCAATATTTTAAATCCTGATTTTGAGACTTCACCCAAACTAGAGCAGTTACAAAATGGGCCTCCCTCAAGATATGACTGGGGGTGACAATTATTTGACCCAGGTTGGTTAGTCTTAATATACTTAAAACATCAGAGGTAGGTTGGATATCACAAACCAAGACAGTTGGGATGAACATCAGATTGGAGAGCATTGGGTTTGTCTCAGCTGCATTTAGTGTAGGCAAATAGTGATTTGGGTGCTGGTGCTAGTAACATAATTGAAGGAGGTGGTAGCTTCATCCATTATGATGATGTAAGATTGGCAGAGCAGGATGCACATGAGAAGTTGACATTCATGGCAAACGTGGAGGCAAAGCTGGGCAGCAATTATACAGCCAATCATTCCAAACATATCTAGGTTCCCTTTGGAAGAGTGGTGGGTGCCTTTGGGAGGTGACAAAGCTGTGGTGACAATTTAATCAATAAGCTCAAGTCACAGAGCTGCGCTTTTACTGAGTCGAGAGTATTAATTAGCAAATCTTCATCAGGTGATAATACAGCTAAACTATGGCCAATAGATGGAACAGAATAGGTGGGGGAACACTGAGAGAGGGCTTCATGTCAGACGAACCAGTAATGTTCCAAGCTAACTTGTCAATGGAGATGTGTAAAACAATGAAGCTACTGGGAGAGTGGACAAGGATGGCGTCCACATTTAATCTCAGGAGCAAGGTTCCATTAGTGTCACAATTGTTGAGACAAGGGAAGCAGTTGATGTGATACAACAAGATCTTGTAAAAATTGCTACCCCAGATTGGGGCACTTTAAAGAGCAACTGGCATTCTGGGCCAGACTTCCTTAAGTCTGAAGGCATTGAGATTGAGGTTGGGCGTATTATGGTATAACTGATGGCCAAAAGACATGCTTTACTTTAAAATGCATGGATTGTGGTTGCCCCTTGGATCATTTTGTCACAATGGATGTAACTTTCAATAAAATGGTTGGTACTGAAGGGCAGAAGCTTGAGGAGATCTTGCTGGTTAACCAGCAAACATTTTGAAACACATTTATACATTATAAAATCTAATCTGAGGGTTTTAATTATTTGATATCAGCAGAAAAACCCTAAACTATTAATAAGTTAAATTAAAGATAAAATATGATGAAAATGGATAAATTTATGAAAAAGTAAATTGGGCTCAAGGGCCCTCATCTCATCTGGGCTGACCAAGTCAATGGATTCTTGGCAACCCTGGATTAAGAAAACAAAAATGGGCGCAGAGGTATTTTTTGGTTCCATTTTCAGGATAGCAATGAGATTTAGCACCGGAAGATGAAGTGGACAAGGAGACATTCAGATAAGTTTGTTTTAAAATACTATTGAGTAGTTTCAACCACTTTTGCAATGTTTAATAGCCCTCACTATCTTTTAGTTGCTCCTTGCAAGGGATAACAGCCCCTTGGATAGTTAATAAATAAACCCTGTCCTGGTCAATTTGATCATCGACATCAGTAGTATAGTCTTCTAGTGGATTTCTTCATCTGTAATAGATCTTTAGTTCTTCTATATAGCCCAAAAATTATATGTGACTTCCCCAGGCTCAGAAAACATATCTTGAAATTTCATCTGATTGGATGCAAACTAGAAGCTTGTACCTGGAACCTCAAAAGACAATTTGTTTTTTTTTTTTTTTTTTCTTCTGCAACTACAGACCCCTGAAGTGAGCATCTTTTTTAGCTTGAGGTCCCTTTATACAGTATGTTCACAGGTCAAAAGTTAGCTTGGTTCATTTCTCAGCTCACTGTATATAATCTCTGTGGTAAGCTAAACTAACTTCTGGTATAGAAAATAGTTCCCCAATAGGTATCTTTGTCTCTTTCCAAGCTCTGGTCTATAAAATCTACTGGGAACTGAATGACTCTTACTATTTCGAATTACAGTGAGTAAAACAGTTGGTACTAGGCTTTTCTTTCCAGTAACAATCACTTTAGTTACTACAATTCGATTTGAACAGAAATTTTTGATAATCACACAGGAGAGATGGGCGATTTTAATAATAAATCTAATACAACCTGGGCGAGCGTCGCATCAAGAGGTGCGCAAAATGGCGCACCTAAGGGCAAGAAACTCCCTGTAGGGGGGACCAGGAACCCAAGCCACCAAGAAACCACAAACTTAGACACCATCTGGGTTTATGGTATTTACTATAAAACAAGATCAATACATGTATATTAATGTAATCAACCCCTTTCAAAGGTGGAACACAGGCTCCGACTCTTCATTGGAGATGAGTCCCCAACCCTGTGGGAGAAAACATGTGAGGCACAGCCCTTCAATTTTCCCCCACGCAGTATGTCACAACCAACAACATGGGCCTTGGCTGGATCAATATTGGTTTCAAAATAACCAAAGAAGTGGAAGCTGCATCAAAAGTCTGCATCAAAATTGCCCTTCCTGAGGGCAATAAAATAGTGCACACCACGCGCACCAGATGTAACAAAGCGAAAACTTTGCTTATCTCTTTTGACTCACTCCCTACCAACCTTCCTTGTAAGGTAATCGAGGAGGAGCTCCGCAAAGGGCTTGTAGCCTATGGAGAAATTATGCAACTCAAATTGCAACAATTTTGCCTGATGCCAACCTTGTGCACAGGCAAAGCTATTGCTGTGATCAACCCATTCCCCAAAGTGGTTGATGACTTATCAAGAATTTCCCGCACACCAGAGTTTCACTTTGCAGATGGGGGACAGTCATCTGCATTCCAAGTTACACCAGAATGTGCACCGCCTATATGCAACCACTGCAGTTCATTGGGACACAAGGAACACGCATGCCCCATGAAGGAGGGCTTAATGGAAGCAGACTACTGTGAGGTAGCCATGGATGAAAGTAACAAAAACTTCGCCAGAATGACCGACAGCCACCACCCATTCCACTGGGGTGAAGATGGACTTTATTCCATCATGGCCCAGTTACACATAAACAATATAGCAGCGGCACAAAAAGCCCACAAGCGGGCAGCAGCTGAGGCGGCAGTGCACATGGAATCACCCATCAACCCCAGACAAATTCAAGAGGATATTTCAGATATACACCGAGCCAACCAATCAGAACAATATGCCTAAGTTGAAAATTTTCACAGCAACTCGACTGGGTTACCAAGTGACATCAATCATGCACACATTGAGGAACAATTCAGCTGCAATATGGGCGAAAATGCGGTGCACAATTCTCCAAATTTAATCCCAAAATTACAGAACCCAATCAGCACCCCGCATTGAACCATCATGAGATAAGTGAGGAAAAGATAACATAAAATCAAAAACTGCAATTCCCGCGAAAAATTGAGTCAGATCAAGGGAACTAACATTGTCACTGAGAGAGTTGGATTACAGATGTGGAGCATGGCCAAAATGAGCTGTGGTGGGATAGGTTAAAGGTCCCTCCCAACTGCTCCTGAGGTGCCGTGGGCACCTCAGTGTCAATAGGGACGCTAAACATCGCGGGAGATAGGGCTCAAACGTCCCAAGCCAAAAAGCTGGACTTCCTGAAAAAACCCCTTGTAGACATCTTAGACATCCAAGAATCCACTGTCTACAAGGGGAAGAAGGATCCTGGTCAGCCAGGATCTCACCATCACAATTGGTATGGATGTCTCACTGTGGGGTGATCATCCAAAATATCAAAAGATTAAAAATTACAAACTCAATATCATACCTTCATGGCCGCGTCCTGGTAGCAAGAATCACATTCCAAGAGGAAACAATCTCGATAGCATGCATCTAAGCACCATGCACCGCAGCTGAGAGAAAACAATTTCTCAAAACTGTTACAACACTCACCCTCCCACCAGATACCATCCTGTTGGGCGACTTTAACTGCTAGGATAACCCCAACATGGACCAATGGCCTAACCCCAGGGGATACCCACCGAGACACATCAAATTCTGCACAATGAAGGCATCCCTTGGCTACAGGATGCCCTCCCCCACAGATCACCACTCCTTCCCCACATGACATGGCCCAACATACATGAGGGAGCGCCCATATCAATGAGCTGCATCGATCAAATCCTCGTTCTGCAAACCCAACAATCAAGAATTTCCAAATCTACAATAAAAAAGTCAATTTCTCTGATCACCGACTTGTTTTGGTGCAGTTATTGCCAACCCAAACCCACGCACAGGTGTCGTCCTGGAGAAAGTTATACCTAGAAAACATAAAATTACCCAAAATATCCAACTGGGTTGAACACGAGGCCATGAACCAAGAATTCACAGCCCCATTTACATCAGATCCCATTGTAACATGGGCAAATTTCAAAAAGGAACTAATCAACAAAACCTGATATCTCACATCACATAAATACACCGCCAATACAGCTACAATTAGGCGTACCTTGGCAGAACTGGATCACCTTGAGCTTAACACCCCAAGATCCAGTTATAGCCCCAAATGGGGATCAAAATGGGTGGAAATATCTGCCCAACTAAACAACCTCATCTTTGAGCACCAACACAGAATCAAAGTATCAAACAGAGGTAAGTTCATAAAGGAAGGCGAAACATGTTTGACATATTTCTTCCACCAATTCCACTCCCGTGGCAACCAGCCCGCATGCACACAGGTCCGCAAGACTGATAGCACCATGGCAACTGACCCTGAGGAGGTCAAGGCGGAAGTACACTGCTATTACACTGAATTGTACCATTATACGCCAACAGACCCACAAAAAATCACAAAATTTATACAAACTGCCGGGAATAAAAAGCACACCGCCAAACTACAATATTCTAAATCTAATTACATGGGAGGAGCTTTGGGATACAATCATGGTGCACCACGTAGGAAATGCCCAGGGCCTGATAGGATACCCTACAAATTTTACAAAAAATACTATCAGCAAATTACCCCCTCCTATTGGCGTCTATGAACCAGTGCTTACTGGAAACACGCCTCCTATCTGGTGGCCATGAATCATATGTCATAACCTTGTATAAAAGGGTGACAAATTATTCCTGGCCAACTGGCGTCCAATCGCACTCTCTAATACTGTCACAAAACTTCTAACAAAAAAATTTTTAGCAGCCAGATTTGGCGCAATTGCCTCTGACGTCCTGTCACCCAACCAGTTTGGGTTTATACCAGGGCGCTTAATCTGGAACAACATACACCTTGTTACAAACATATGTCAGTCCAAAGCAACTGGAGCCCTGATCTTCTTAGACCAGGAAAAGGCATACGACCGCGTCAGTTGGCCATACCTAAATGAATACCTTCACGTTTTTAAACTCCCACCCAGATTCATAAACGGGCGATGCTCCTTACAGAATCTGTAACCATGGCTGTATGCGGCCCTGGCTTCCTAACTAACAAGATCATACCACACAGAGGGCTCAAACAAGGGGACCCCCTCAGCTCACTGCTGTATAATTTCAGCTTTGATCCACTCCTCCGCTTAACTGACTCACGCCTCATGGGCATAACTGTACAGGGCCAGCCAACAGTCAAGATACTGGCCTTTGCGGATGACTGTATGGCAGGTATAGCTAACAACAATGATGCCCAACAGCTGGAACGCTCTCTAGAGGAATACTCCATGGTGAGCAACGCATCACTCAACAAAAGGAAAACAGAAATCATTCTCTTAGGAAAGTACATTAACAACTGGGCTACAACACCAGAACCTCATACCCCATATGAAGGAAAAACCCACTCATCTTACCTTTCGCATCACCTCCCACCACCACTCCTGTCCGCCACCTTGGGATATGGCTGGAAACAGGGGGATATGCCAATGAGAAAATGGAAAGCAACCTACTACAGCGGGTATCCAACCGCGTAGCCTCCTCAAGGAAAGATCCCCAGGACTAACGGGGCGAGTAACAGTTGCTAACTCACTCATCCTCCCAATACTATGGTACCCTGCCCACACGATCGCCTTCTTACCCACCTTTATAACTTCAATCCGCGCGCTCATCCAGGGCTGGCTGTAGCCCAGATCCCATCCTCCCATATGGATGGAAACACTCTTTGGCCCACGCTCAAGCGGAGGCATGGGACTAATAAATTTTGAGAGCCACGCCAACTGCATCCTGGGTACCTGGATAAAGGAAGTCCTTGTCCCCAGACCTTCCACAACAACACTGGTCCAGGGCAGCGAGGACTAACTTCGCACAGGCGCTTAAATTAACCAACCCACATAGCCCACCCAGACTACTATCATACCTTGCTAAACACCCTACCGCAACAGGCCCTCATGGAACCCCCCTCACTTCAAACGCATCTTCTGAACCATCTGCCACATGAGATGTACCATAGAGAATACTGACACTGTGCAGGGAAGGTTCCGACCCAGCCTTACTTTAAATTAAGAAATCCAGAAAACCACCCCCAGAGATACATGCTTGCTATGACCCCAACCATTGCTAGAATTGAATACCTAGATGCGTTGGACATCCCCTACGACTTAACCACACAGAAAGCAGTGTGGATAATGACGCACCACCCACTCCTACAGCTGAGGGTAAGAGCCAACGCCTGGCGCTGTCTGATAAGGACCTATAGGACGGCAGACCGCTCCAATTCCCTCCACGCAACCTGCACAGTATGTGGAGGGGAGGGTTCCCTACATCACCGCCTAGAAACATGCCCCCCAACCAAAGCCATATGGCAGGAAGTCGCGCGCCTGCTTAAGATCCAAAACGAGCAGGAATTTTCTATATCAAAGAGCCTCCTCAGGCACCAGATCGAATCACCAATCCCATCTACCCTCTGCTCCCTAATGATACCCATTGCAATGTGGACAATCCACACCATTGCCTTAGATGCGTTCAGAGGCATGGTCCCAACCATGGGGTTATCAATAGGTTCCACGTCCACTTACTGGAGCACTTCTAAGCCTGGCCCTATGGATATATGAGGCCAAGGCAACAGGCGCTCATAGAATCGTAGTTCCCACTTTGGTTCCTCCGCACAGACCCCTTCCTTCACACCTGCTCCATAGCGGGGGAAACCCCCTCAGACTAGCGCACCAACCCCCCCATACCTGGCAGTCCCACTGACAACAGGGGTAACCTGAGTACCCTGGGGTGCCCAATTTTAAATATCTTTGTTTTCCACACATACTCGGCAATGCCCATCCCCTGGTCAGCTTGCCTCAGTTAAATAAAAAGTGTGCAATCTGGGGGCAAAAGCTCATCAAGGAAATAATGAGGTCAATGCGGGACATAGACCTCATCTGACCATTTTGCACATGGGGACGGGACATATTGGATAGCAGCGATGTATGTTTGGGATGGTATCAAAAAGCCCCAAGGTGGTTTTTAGGACGTGAAGTTTGACATGCCCCTGTGGGGTATAGGCGTTGAAGGCACATTATTCAGTGGCCAGGTTGGCCCAGCAGTCCAGGTCGCCCACCACAAATGGATCATGTGGAAGTGGGAAGGAAGTTATGGCCAAGAGGAATTCCCAGTGATCCTCTGAAAAGTTCAGTGCATAAAGATTAATGATAGTGTGAACTTCATTGTCCCAAGAAAAGGACACGACCAGCACATATATATCAAGGCATGAATTTTTAGAAATAAATTTAAAACTACAGTTCGCATGTATAAGCACCTCACAGTGTGGCAACCAAAAAGAAAGGGAGGGGAGGAGCATGATTGCCCAAGTTTCCTTGGCATCATGTGGACTGTGGGATTCCTGAAAGGCCATGATGTCCACAGGTAAATTATATTTAAAAAAATCAGTTTCCTAGCCTGGGATGGCAAGGCCTTGAGTCCAGCAATGCTTAATGTCCCTATTGTGAAGGATCCCCCATCGCACCTTAGGTGCAATGGTAAGGGCCCACTTGTTCTTCCTGTGCTGTTTTACCAGTGTTCTCCAGCCTTGTTTCTTACAAAGGTCAACGGCAGAGTTTAATTGATCTTAAGGGACACCTTTGCTGTGGATTAAATTTTGAGTCTGTTTTTTTTTAATTTGGGTTGATCTTTCATTGATGTGCTCTGGTGCACCATTGGAGGTTGACAAAAACTCAGTGGAGAATGGGTGGTGAAATTGAATTTAATTGGTGCTTTGGTAAATTTTCTCAGGTAGATCTGACTCATACATCTGGTCCGCAGGTTGGTGGGCCCAATCTGATTGGTGAGAGGATTCTCAAGCTGCTTCAGCTGCAAATGACTCAATGTTATCCTGGGTATGGGCAACCAGGATCATGGACATGGCCATAGACGCTGCCTTGCCGCTGCTCTACAGGCCTTTTTGGCCTTTTTGCGCTCTTGTGGGGACACAGGTCTTACCTAAATGTAACACCCCTACGCACCCCATGGATTTGCGGCGTCAGTGTCAATGGCTGGTTTATAATGGTAGTTGGCGCTTTCCATTGCATCAAGAAGGATTTAATTCTGTGTGATGCCCTCTTTGGAGGGGCATTTGTGTGCCTTATGGCCAAAAGAACAACATAAGATGCAGATTTGGGGTGCGCTATCCGTGTAATTTGGATTGGGTGGGATCCTTGACCATCAATATTAAGCACTGAAGTGTGTGTAATTTGGGTCAAGTCTTCTGCAATGACCGTGGATGGGGTGATCACTGCAATTATTTTACCTGTGCCAAGCTCTGGCATAAGGATGAAGCGCTGCAACTCAAAAGAGTGTAATTCCCATAATCTTTTAATCCGTCTGAGAGGCAACGAGTGAGTACTGTATATTTCACCATAGTGGGTAGAAAGTCAAAAGTAACAAAATTTGATTAGAATTGGTCCATTGAGTGCGCTTTATTTCAACCACCCATTGATCATCCGGGAGTTCTACCACCACATGCACCTGTGCATCTTTGACCACTGCTTGCGCAGTTTTAAACCCAAGGTCAAGCCAACCCCAGGTCATAGAATGAGGTGCTACATAAATGACAAATGGGAAGTGTTAGTGTACATTGCTACAGAACTTTTCCCACAGTGCCATCAAATTAATAATCCAAAAACTTGAAGCCCGTGCTCCACTGATGACAGGGACTGGGAATGTGGAGTTTTAATGTATTGATTGTATTTGATTTCCAAGCTAAAATCTCCATTGAGATACTTAGTGCTACTTTATTAGTTTTTTCCTGGCCACCGGTGTTGCCAGGGAATTTCCTGACTTTGGATAGTGTGAAGACCAATCCTGTGCCCTTTACAACGCTAGCCTAACCTCTACCCAAAATTGGGTGTACACTAAACTCCTCAAAGAAATTATCAAACTTACCTAGTCTTGAATTGAATCAGTTGCAATTAGTGTTTGCAACGAGAAAGAAAAGTCTTTTTAATTATATGTATTTTATTATAATTTTTCCTATTTCCCAAGGATAATACCCTCTTAATAAATATTTTTTCTTGTTATACTTTAATAACTATATTTTTTATCTTATATTATTCTTTGTAATTTTTTCTAATATACAATACTCTAAATATTTGGTATGGACCCACTTCACTTTATGACCATTATGATGCTTTTTGGCATATAGGCATCTGTCACCATCTTAGCAACAATCTCAAATGGAACAAACCATAAAACATACGTTTTTTTTCTTCCAAATCCATAGTTATTGTAATAGTCTACCCTAACACTTGCATGTACTCTTTAGTAGCTGATCAATTTTGATTGTCCTACTTCTTTACTGTAAATCTTCTCTTCAATGTCATTTTCAGAATTCCTACCTAAATTGAAAATTTGGATGAGGGAGATGACGGAAATCAAACCTGAACCATCAAAATAGCTGAAACCATCATTGTGGATAATCCTCAAGAAATTCCTAACCACCTTGACATTGGGGATAATCCCCAAATAATGTGGTCACATATTACTCACCCAAAATCCCCTGATATTAGAATTTAAACCTGAGATATGCGGTGAAAAACCTATTTGACCAAGTTACTAAGCCTTCTACAGAATTTTCATTTTTTTAACAATTATATATCTTAGCTTGGACCAGTTGGAAATGGACTGGGTAACCTCCAAGATCTCCCTTATAAATACAATTCTAAGCAAATAAAGTGCATTTCTTTTCACCTCTTTTAAGTTAAAATTTGGCATTGTATGTTTAGGCTATACCTCTCTAAATGAAGCATCTGAATAAAAACTTATTGACCAATAAAAGCAATAAAGATAAAATAGAACAACCAGGAGCTTTAGATCACCTGGCCTTTATATTAAAAAAGGCCAAGAGGCCTAAACCCTTAATCCTACAAAACTGGCGCTCCCTGCCAGGTACACCTCAAGTTACTGGTGAAGAATATAAAAAAATGAACAGCCATGATTTGGCGTCATATCTCTTTTTAGATCAAGAATACCTTAAACTCTTAACAAATTTATCCGCTATGATGCATAAGGTGGAGCAAAAAAATTTCACCCTTGAGCAACACCAACATGATCTTTGGGATGCATCTACTGAGCTCTAGGCAAAATTTGGCAGTTACCCCTCTCATTTGTCACTAAGTCAGCCCTTTGTGCTGCCCATGATCAGGTAGACTCAATAATTGAGGATAATAACACCTTAAAAATAAAGTGGACGCCATCCAGCTTTATAAAACGTCCGGCAGTATCAGTTCCCTTTAAGCGAAATGTCCCACCATGCCAGTTCACACTTTTCAGCCATTAACCCCCCCAGAGGCACATTTAAACTCTCATCTAAAGAGAAGTATGTCCCAGACAATGAAAGAATCTTCTATTTCATATTTTGTTATGAACTTGTTGTGGAGGAAGCCACTGATACCCAACGTCTCAAACACTTAACTAACTGTCTTAGTCATGTAGCTCAATACATTGTTGTACCTCATCTAATCCATTGTTGGATTTGGGATGACACCAAGGCTGCTATGCTTGGAAAATTTGGGGGCAACTTAACTTTGCTAACCAAAAGCAAATTTTATGGACATAAGCATTTATCAGGGAGAAACTGCCACTAAGCTTGCTCATAACATTTACCTTGAAGCTCAAACGTTTGTTGCAGAAAAACGCCTTATTTTAGATGACGCTATCACTGCATCGTTTTCAACGTTAAAAATATGCTTAACAACTACTTTATCTTAAAGCGGTGAAGTCTAACTGGAAGTCTCTCCTCCATATTAAAAAAGCTATTTTGGAGACTCTAGCTATATTACTTAGACCTAATGGGCCCACTTGTTTTAATAATTATAACAAACTTCATCCCTAAATGCTAGTGGTTACACCCCCCAAGTCGCTTAAACCTGAATTATATTGCACTCATTGCAAGAGAACCAAACACTGTAGACTTTTACTGCGGCCTTCAATATAAGTTGTCAAAAGATCAGTCATTATAGGGCAAGAAAATCCCTATTCTGACGTAAATCAAGTGCCTCAAGACCCTTGATCTAGATGTAGCTATATTCCCAGCACTTCAGGCTATTTTGTGTTAGCTGCATCTGCAGAAGTTGACGTATCTCTTTCTATCCAAGGAAATAAAAAATCTCCAGCTTTATTACTTTATGTTGGTCAGTTACCCAAACAAACTTTGGCATTCAGCTCTTCTATGGAAAGCCAAGCACAGGCAGATAAAATTTTATAAAAGCATTGAACAACCCCAATCTTGGCTGCAACAGATGTCACCTCTTGCTTTGCTGCAAATCCCTAATGAAAGTCTACAATATGTTTATTCCAAGTTTATCTTTGGTGGTTTGAGTAAAGGTAGTTGTATGTAAGGTTAAAGTTCTGGCAATAATTGACGCCAGTTCCCTGGTTAACATTATTTCTTACCGACTTATCCAAAAGATAAAAATGGCTCCAGACTTGATTCACGGTGCTGAATATGGGATGGAAGGTAGTCAGTCTACTAAGGCGATTGGAGAAAATTCTTCTTTAACCCTTCTATTTGAGAAGCTTTTAATTACTTACCCTGCCATTGCGTTAAAAAAATAATTATGAGCTGCTTATTGGGGTCCAATTGATGAGGGAATTCAATTGCATCATTAATTTTAAGAAAAAATACATATCCCTACTAGTGTATTGGATTCCATTAATACTTGAACTCCACATCAAAAGTAAAGGAGCCCCAAAAATTGGACATGCTTCCTCGAATAACCATCCTCCATTTGCAAAGTTGAATACCAATTCTTAGGGGGAAAAACTAAGTTGTCCCTGGAGGCTGTGGATGCTGAAGATGGGATCCTTCTTTATACCCCTCATACTATCACTGTATTCTCTAGCTCACAAGTTATTGTGGATACGGGGATCCAGATTCTCACCCCTCCTAATAGAATTTTGGAGCTAAAGGGACAACCTAAACCTTCCATCAATGAAGCGTTGACCTGCCTGGAATTTTTGATCCCTGCCTACAGGAAATCTATCTCTATTCTATTAGGGAACTTAACAAATGAACCCCTAAAATTCCTTGTCATGCCCTATTGCTTATGTAAAACTATGTCCATTGAGAATATTGCAATGTGAGTTGTTTTGGCTCGTTACAGGATTTAGGATTTAATCCCCTACCCACCATAGCTCTGGCCAAAAGCGGGATTGGAGATATCTTACCCCTCATGAGCACCAGAATGTCAAAGACCTCTTTGAGGAGTATGGGAGATATATTCTTTGGGACGAGTGACTATGGGAAATTGTCTGGGGTAAAAACCAAATTAAGACTGAGGCTCACCCTCCATTCAATCCCAACCATACCAAAAATCAAATTGAAGGAAGGTCAAGTGGCCTTAGAGTTACAGCAACTGTTGGAGGCCAGTTATAAGTGCCTTCTAAAAGCCCATGGGCTTCCCTACTCTTATTAATTTAGAAGAAGGATGATGGCCATAGTATTTCATGGATTATCACCATCTCAATTATATCACACAAAAAGACAGCTATACGTTACCGCATATAGATGAATCCTTAAGCTTGATGTCAGGGTCCCAATATTTCTTGGCTATGGATCTCACCAGCAGGTACTGGCAAGTCGATTTGTCACTGGAAGGTTGGTAAATATGTGCTCTCATTTTTAGTAAAGGACTATTTGAGCTCACTCAATTGCATCAGGGGTTTTGTAAAACCATTCTACCTTCCAACGCGCTTTGGATGGATTATTAGGAGATTCAAAAAAACTCCTGCATATTAGTTTATATTGATCAAACTGCCGTTTCTTCAAGAACCTTTACTGAACATCTAGATCACCTCAGGAATGTCTTTCAGTGGTTACATCAATCATCATTATAACTAAAGCCATCAAAATTCTCTTTCTTTCAGGGTGAGATGGATTTTTGGGACGTAAGTTAAGTAAAGCTGGAATATTCCCAATGGATGACAAGGTCTTGGCCACTGCTAAGATGACCCCCCTAAATATCTACAATACATACAAGTTTTCCTAGGGATAATGGAATATTATTGCCAATTTTATTTCCGCTTTGTAGACACCTCCAAGCCTCTAGTGTATCTACTGGAGAAAGGGATACCCTTTCAGTGGAAGGAAGAGCAACAGCAGGCTTTTCCCTGCTACAAGTTTCTCTCTACCACTCTACCGTACTTATTCATCTGAGTTTTGATAAACCCTTTCTCCTTTTTACCAAAGCTAGCAATATAGCCATTTGAGCTATACTATCTCGACATGACAAAAACTTAGTGGACCATCATATTGCCTACTATAGCAAGACTTTATCCAAAGCCAAACACAACTATAGTGTTACTGAATATGAATGCTTGGAGGTCCTACTAGATATTAACAATTTCCAACCTTTTACTATATGGGAAACATTTCATCACAATTACCACCATGCTTCCTTATGATGGCTACAGCAAATAAAGGACCCCAATGGGAGTTTAGCCTAATGGACGTTAAAAGCTTCAAAGCTTCGACTTTTCTATTAACCATCAACCAGGGCTCATACACCAAAATGTGGATTGCCTATCTTAGCTTCCCATACTAACTTTAACTGACCATTAAGATGATAAGCTCTATAACCTGCTAACTCAATTGCATTTGTGGAAGGACGAATCTCTGAATCTTCAAAAGGAATTAGTAAAAAGTCAGCAAATCTTCAAGTCAAGAGCGGCCAATTCTGCAAACTTGTGTCTAAAAAGTGGCTGCCCTAGTATGACCTTTGGCTCAAACTGACATCATATTGGAGGGATATCGGTAAGTCAGCTTTGGGGAAGTTGAAAACCTACTAGTGGCTTAATAACCAAAGTTATTGGGAAGGAATTTTTGTTTTAATCCAGGATGTTCTAGAGTCCTACCTGTTATGCTAAAGTCAAGCCGTACCTAGTCCCCAATCTCAACATCCAGTGGTTCCATCTTGTGAACCCTTCCATACTAATAGCATTGATGTGGGACCTCTCCTTCGAGCCTCTAATAATCATTGGCTCCTCCTTCTAGCCGTAGACCATTTAATTAAGTGTATTGAAGAATTATCTCTACCCTCAGCTTTGGCAAAGGCTGCCATCATGTTTTTTCATAATTGGATTATTACCCAACATGGGTGCCCTAAAATCATTCTTTCTGATATTGGGCAAAATTTCCGATCAACGCAGGTGAAAGATTTAGCTAAACTGATGGAAACCACACAGGTATTCTCCACCCTCTACCATTCTGCAACCAATGTAATGGTAGAGCGGACAAATGGTACTTTAACTGCAACCCTCCAGAAAATGGCTGACTGACCCTCTCCATTGTCCCCAATATTGCAAATGCAATTCTGGAATATAGAATCAGCTATCACTGAATAACTAAGATGTTGCCCTTTTAAGCGTTGTACTTAAGAAATCTCTATCTGCCATCTAAAGTACAGGCTATTCTTGACCAAGCCTCCCCCAAAGCCCCTAAAGTCACTTTAATAAGTATTGCCAATAAAGCTATCTAACTTCAGGTCCAGGCTTTCAAAATCCTATCTGCTACAAATAGCAGAGAAACTAATCAATTTGATGATAAGCATGAACCCCTTCACACCTTCAAACTGGGTGATCTGTTCCTATTCTACCATAATCGGCCTGGAGGTCATGACAGCAAATTGGGCACCAACTGGTCAAGGCCTTATAAAGTCATTTTTTAGCGGGGTAACAAACACTTATTGTAGAGTTCGTTCAGGGTAAGGTAGTGAATCGCATACATAGTTGCTCTCTCCGCCTGTTTTCCCCCTACGCCAAGATCTGGAGGGGGGCGTTGTTGGAAACTCTACCCAAATTGGAGATTTAGATTTGTCAGCCAAAGGGTATCAATCACAATCTGACCAAATGGCCCAAACATCCATCAGGGATAATCCCTGCGATTTAATGGCTCTCAAAGTCAGGAATTAACCCCAACTTATGAGGCCGACTAATGTCCCTTGGAGCTACCTAATCTTAGGGTTCAATCCCAATCCATGCAGCAAGCAAATTCTATTTGACTGACTTAGACTGCTGCAGAATTACTGATTTGTGAAAATTATAGATCTTAGTTTGGACTTCTTGGAGATTGACTAAGGCACTTCCCTGATTTCCCTTATATTGTGAAATCTAAGCTAATAAAATTTAATTTTTTTCCTTTTAAAGCAAAAATTGGTCAACATTTATTTAGGATTTACCACTCCAGAAGTAGTATCCAGTGTAAAGACTTTTCGACCAAGAAAAGCAAAAAGGTATTTTTCCAACACTCAGGAGCTTTGGGTCCCTGGCCTTTAAATTAAAAGGTACAATAGGTATAAACCCTTGATCCTAACACCCCAAACGGCGACTCAAGATGGTGGTAAGGAACAAACTGGCCCACAGCCAGGTTATTGCCACTATGGAGCTGCTGTTTTAGGCGCAGAAAGCTTTAATGCTACTACATCAGGTCTGGGTTCCGCTGCAGGGTTGTTGGCTAGTGGGAGGATGGCGAGATTGTGAAATCTCACCCAGTGGGGAGTTAAAGATTATAACAAGAGTGACATATCCTTATGCCAGATAGCTCTGAAAATCTTGAAGTGTCTAAGGATGCCCCAAGTATGGTATGCCCAATCCATGACGGTAAGCAGATTTATTATGATGGCCACGATGGCCCATTAATTGCACAACCCAAAAGTAATTTGGGGCTGGGTTTTGTGATGGATACCAAGGGAAAAATTTCCAGTAAGCAGATTAACCAGTGTGGGGGTTTTAATTTCAAATAAAATGAAAAAATCGACCAACAATTATACCTGTCATGGATGATTGCTTAAATACTTGATTGCTTATGGAATAAGATGGTGTGAATGGGCGTGGGGGCCTCAATTTTCTGACCTAGAATGATGTCTGAACTCTGGTAGGAATTATTTAAACCAATGTGTCCATGTCAGCGGAAAACTGAATCAATTTTTATTCAACCTCTTGTGCCTGAAGTACGTTTTTGTCATGATTACACCTTCCCAAGAGGCGGCGTCTCACTCATTGGGTGGCGAGGACATCTCAGGGCCATTTTATGTAGGGACATCCCAATTGGTTGGGTTTGTATTCAGGACACCCTGCCTAACCGCCCCATTTCCATGGTTCTTTTACGACTTTTTAACATTCAGCGGCACTGGGACTCTCTACAAAAGTGGTGGATTAGTTTCCTTCAATGATCTGGCTGAACTTTAACCCAGTATCTGAAAGGGATTCACTATTCTAACCATGTTTGTCCCTTTCTGCTGTGACTTTGGTGCAAACCACCTTGATCCGCTGCATCAATTCGCCAGTTGTCAGAATAGGAATGTGCGGTGGGCCTTCAGGGGATAGGCTGTAACCCACCATTCATCTACCACCTTATTGAAATCGCTCTTTTTGATGAGGGCGATGGTCGCCCTCTTTGGACCCTTATTGGTGGGGTATGAGAGAGCCTTATAGTCCAAGCGCAGATGCCACTCTTCCAGACTTACATATCTTATCCATTAAAGCACAAATTGACAAAAAAATTTAGCAAAAGCCTAAGTCTTCACTAAGCTAAATTTATTAATATTTTATCCAAATATGCATTTAGATGGGCAGGAATGGCTTAATGCGTTCTGACCAGAGATGATATTTTCCATTTTCCAGGTCATGACATTTGGCCACAAATATGCGCCTGAAATTTTATAACGTCATATTGATGCAGCGTTAAGGTAGCTTTTGAATATGTGTGTGGTGGCCTATATATGGGCAGTATAATGGTTTTTAACCCAGATGTTGATTCTCATAAGATCCATTTTTGGCAAGTTGTTGAACACTTGGAGCATCTAAATTGACGTTAAAATTGAGTAAGTGCGTGTTCTTTAAGTGTCAGGTCACCATTTTGTGCAACATCATTTTTACATGGGTCATTTGATCACTCATGACAGGGAATGACTATCTGCAATTGAATACAATAATCTCATTAAAGTGTTCTAAAAGCTTTTAGGACATGAAACTTCCTTAAGAAGTTTACTCTTATCCTTTTATATGTTGCTGCACCCTTGTGCAAGGACAGTGGTGCTAGATCCCTCTAGTGGTCTTCTGAACTTGAGTATGCTTTTCAGGATAAAAATAGCACTTTTATTTCCACTTCTGTACTTCACTATGTGGACTATACAATGAGTTTTTATTGGATAGTAACTCTTCCAACTTTGCTATTTCTGAGTCTCTGTTAAAAGTTAGTACTGATGGTGTTGAGAATCAGTGGAATATTTTGTCTATAAAATGACCCTACCTGAGTTAGATTTCTTACATATGACAAAAAACTATTGGAAGTAGTGAAAGCGTTGACTTACTAGCGCTATCATTTACATTATATTTTGCAGCCAATTCGGGTTTTTACATATCATATTATGTTGTTGTAATAAAGAGCCCCTTATGTCCTAACCACATGACAGCTTCGCTGGCATGAGACCCTTGCACAGCTTGTGTTCTATTATAATTTCATAAAAGTCAAGGATTATAGTCTAGCTTATGCACTGAGTTACAGCAAATCCTTATTATAGCAATTGTTTAAGGTGACTATTGCATAATAACTCAGGTTCAGATTTTCTGAATACTGAGTGAAATTTTTTCAAAGATTAATGGATTTTGGACGAGTTTAGGCTCTGGTTTGTGTCTCACCCAGATTATTGATTAGGCTTGTATGAGCCTAATCAGTGATTCAGAGAGACTCCTGAAGGGCAACTGTAAAAGGTTGTGCCACCAATTTTGTGGCTCACTTCAAAATCTACTCCATGAGTCCCTCCATGAGAAACATTGTTATTTTCTCCTTAGAAAAGCTCTGTTCAGTGGACCCTTTTTAATAGTGAATAAAAATAAAGATTATTTATGATTTGCATACCTCTTTTACTTGTTCATCTCATTTTGGTTTCAGGAATTGAGGAGTTTTTATGTAACTGGGTATAACCAACCACAAATCAACATTGTAAACCAACTTGACATTGTTGTACTTTAGATTATTGGTGCATCAAATTTATACAAACTTGACGTTAGTGTACTTTGGCACAGTTGGTGTACCAAACAATATAATTCGCTATGGTGGTTAGAAAATGAAATTTTTATGACTATTACATAATTCCAAAGTCAATGTGAATCTGCACGCTACCTATCCCCAGTTCAGCTGACCCAGTGGTCACTTAAGCCCCAGTTGTTGAAGAACCAGCACTGGCAGAGGGCCAGTGACTGATGGCCAACCCTGGACCTGAGGTGATCCTCAGTTGAAAATCCCAGTGAGGCCTCCCACTCACCAGGGATAAGTTGGCATCAAGGGGACCTGTCCCAGAAGGGCTCCCTCATGAACGGAAAGTCCACCCAGAAAGGAGAAAGCCATCTAGGTGTGTTGGACTGCGCGCCCCTCCCACACTTTGGGTGGAGAAAGCGCCTTTCTTTGTTGGGATTGGAAGATCATTATCAATTGGAGTGTGGGATGGGAGCTCTCCACAGCCAAGTACTGGGCGTTCTTCCTCAATATAGGTGGGCCAATTTCTGCAGCACCGTCCCAATTCACCCTTGCCGTTTGTTTTTCCCCATGAAGGGCCTAGAATTTCTGTGGGCTAATTTTCCTGAGGCTCGAGGTAACTCTACACAGAAAGCCCTCATAGTGGCGGCCTCCCTCTGTGGGGCCTCTCTTTGGGAAGGGGCCTCTCCCTAGTGTAAGGTAATGTAACAAGTGAGTTTATCTTGATTGTTGCACTTTGACTCAGGGTTGGTTTTTTGAACCCCAAGTTGAGTTTTTTGTAGATTTTTTTTTATTTTGGTTGAGTTTGGGCGCTGAGTTGTGTCTCATCTGGATTATTTATTAGGTTTGTATGAGCCTATCAATAATTCAGGCGAGGCCCCTTATGGCAACCATAAAAAGTTTGTGTCACCAATTTTGGGGTCTCACTTTGGAATTTTACCTCATGAGTCCCAACCTGAGGAGCAATGTTGGTTGCTCCTCAGATAAGATCTGTTGGCGGGCCCTTTTTATTTGTGAATGGAAAAATAAAGGTTGTTTCATGGTTTGCATACCTCACTTACATGTTTATCTTTTTGGGTTTTGGGCATCAAGAATTTTTGCGTGGTTGGGTTGGGCCAACCACAAATCAATGTTGCAAACCAACTTGACGTTGGTGTATTTTGGCACTGTCAGTATGCCAAACAATTTTATCTACTTTCAGCGGTTAGAAACTGATATTTCCAGCTGTTACACTTAGCTCATGAAATAATAATGTAGAGTTATATAAACGCAACTGGTAAATCCTCCAGGTAATATTAATCTAACCAGACTTCCACCATCACTTGAACCCATATTCTCAATTACTATAAACTTATAGGAATATGGTATCTTTATATTGGACATCTTGTATCAGCCCCTGTCCTCATAATACTGTTGGACATTTACATGTTCAAGATGGTTAAAGAGTATTTTGGTGGAAAATACATCTAGTAAATCCAAAAAACCTTAATTGACTCTAGGTGGAATCCTTCTAATCAGAGTAATCCTTATACTCCAAACCTTTCACCAAAAACCCCTAATCTAGTTGGCTTGGGTGCTCTGCAACCCCAGTGGAATAGGCCAAACCCTTTGGAATCTCGCCCTAGCATCAGGTCAAATTTGGTGAAAGTCACTAAGAGCACCCACCCTTTCTAAGGTGGCTTATTATTTTGATAATATTATAATTTTCCCCATGATTATGTCCTTCCAAAAGTTAAACTCATATTCACAATCAAACTATTGCTAAAATGGCCTAATCTGAGTTTTCAGGTATCTCACTATTAGAATTCAAGTAGTTTTAATAGGCTGCAACATGTTAAAAAGGATTGCTTCTTACCCTCAAATTGAACTAATAATATTATTGTAAATCTATTAACTTCTTTCCTTCTATTCTATATATAACATAGTTAAATGTGGTCGCTTCATCCCCTAACCCTTTGTAACAGTTGTGGGTGCTTACACTCTCTAATCTGCTAAATATTTCTGTAATCCTGTGCATTATTAATAGTGATCATACAACTAGCAAGGATTCCAACAAATACAACTAGATTTTTGTTAAGTTCAACCCAAAAGGAGGATCTAATGAGAAGGTATCATTTAAGGACGGTATGTATGGTTCTAGAGATGCTTATTGGTTACTTCTGGATATCTTTACCTGGATATAATCTAGGAGCATCACGATTGATAACCTTAGGGCACCCTGTAAAGAACAAAACCCTGTAGTTTATCATCATATTTATATTTGGAATGGAGTTTCAGCACAGGTATATCAGTATACTAAGAAGTATACTGCTTACAACAGGATGAAACCAAAGCATCGGCCACTCAGTTATTGTTGATACCAGTCCAAGATACATAATGGCCCTGGAAATCTCTTTAAGTTGAATTTAATGTAGAACTATTAATTTAAGAGGGGCGTAATGACTTCATATTATTAGTGGATCATTTTCACCAAGTTAGTTCAATTCGTCCCATGCCAAGCCACTGTAACAGCGGCTCAGAAGTCTAAATTATTTGTCTAAAATATCTTTTTCAACCTTGGTTACTAAAGGAGATCATCAATTAGAGGCCCTTAGCTCACTTCAGTACTTAGAATATCACTGTGTAAAGCCTCTCAGATTCATCACTGCCAATAAAATGTCTTATAACCCACATTCATATGGGCAGACATAACAAGTTAACAGATGTAAGTGCAGTTCCTATGGTGTTATACTGCTTCCAATTACTCATATTGCGCCTCACACCTGCCTCTTGCTAAATTCAATTACAATTATGCTCAGCACTCTTCTATCATATGTTCACCTTAGCTGCCAAATATATATTTAACTCTTCTTTAACCTGGAGATCAGTTGTTTATCTAAGATGAAAGATGTAATGTACTTTATAAGCTATCAAAAAAGTACATTACTATATAAGAACCAATTTTAGCTGCCATGAAAACCTAAAAGGATAATTCAAATGGAAAGAAAATGGAAGTTATGAGTATGGGAGGGAAAATATTGTGATGCTTGACGCTAGTAACATTGTTAATAAATCATGCTTGCAGAAAACTGGGACCAGTGAGGTTAAAACCCTAACGTGATTAGAAAAGGTGGGTCATTAATATTACCATTTGAATCTTCCACCTAAGTTCTGCTTCTTTACATTCCATGAGAGTATATTAATTTTTTGAGGGTCCTGCTTCTGAATCTCCAGAGTTGTATATGTGGATGAGGAACCATAGTGGGAGGTGGAAAATAATGTGTCTCTAAGGTGAAAAGAAGGCTTGAGTACCTGGTATAGTGGAACAGGTTGATGCCATGGGGAAAAGCTGAACTCCAGATGCTATTGTGCTCATGTGCAGGACCTAGTTGATACTTTCCAAAATCGCATCCCTGACTCTGCTGGCCTTGAGTTGACTCCTTAAATTGCCGCCATAAAATTACCTCAAGTCCATAAAAACCTCTCTCTAGTGGACGCCCCTGAAGGGGGTGTCTTATAACTGAAGGTAACTTCATGTCTCATAACAAAAGTTCTTGTATCTCTATAAGAGAAAGCAGGAAGCTTTTAAATCTAAGGACATTATGTTGGTTTCCCTTTTTGACCTCAAAAGTACCTAGGACCAACACTTGGTAAGGGCAAAGCATGTCCAGGTTGATGTCAAAGGTTGCATATGAGGTTGCTGGCATTACATTAATAGTTTTAATTCTACAAAGTTTTTGATAACAAAAACAGTTTGTATTATTTAATTTTTAGCATTATTTTGGTTAATATTCAAAATATAATATTTCTAGATTGTGCAATATTTGTCTACAATCTCAATATAAAGTTTGAACATATCCAAGTTATACTACAGCTATCAATGGTAGTCTTGTATATTTTTTATAGTTAGCTTAGAGTCGCGGCAAAATGACTATAACCTATCCCCACAATATCTTTTATAGTTGTTTCCTAGAACAGATTTTTTTGTCTTTTATTTTTCTTATCAATAAAGTTCTATCTAAAAACTTTATTTGATGAAAATCTTGTCCTTTTTTGCCACAAACTTTCTTTTGGAGGTATCCAACTACCTAGGCTATTTATAAGTCAAAAATTAATGCTGATATAGTTTTTCATTATTAAAATTTGGACCACTTTCCATCAATGCTCCTCATGACTGGATATAGCAACATCCAACGTGAATTGAACACCACATTTTAGTCACGCTAAAATTGTCACCTTCTTGTACCACCTGACAATCTTCAAGGCCTTTACAATCTGTTATTGTAACATATAGGCGTTAGCTCAGTCTATGTTATCTTTATTAATATTTGTTAGATTCTTTAACTCCTGAAGATCTGAAGTTTGATCCTACATCATCTTCTAAGAAATAGGACAGTTACAGATACTCTCCTTACATTAGTTTATCTTTTAGCTTTCAGATGTTTTTCAACCATAGTAACAACGCATGTCATTTAAAATAAAACTTTCTTTATGTAGATACACCCAGAAATGGTTGTATTCCTAATAACTCCAAGCACTCTTATTTAATGACAGTGTAACTTCTCACATGCAAGTTCATGCTCCATCCGTATCAGTGACCAGATGTTTGGAACCATCATCATCCCATTGGTAAAACACCTCATCAATGAATTACAGAAATACATTAGTTCATACCATTAATTCTCTCTTGTTAATGGTATATTGTAATATCAGAGCGTATACTGATGCCATTTGGAAAGTATCAAAAAAATTTCTAGTACTTTTTAGCCCAGGTGATTAGTTTATTCTTTAGAAGTCCAAAAATAGGTTTTTCAATACAGATTAAGTAAGGAATAAACCGTTAGTAATATATGACTATTACTAGATATTTTATATGTTGCATTTGTTAGTGAGCGTAGTAATCTTTTTAATTGCTTCAACCTTGGAAGGATGGTGTCTCAGGACTTTTCCATACAATAAAAATCCAAGATACACTAACTATTCTTTAAAAATGTTGCATTTCTAGAGAGTTATCTTCATGTCAGAAACGTAAAACTGTTAAAAGAAGTTCTATGAGTGTTATAAGTGTTCTATAAAAGTTTTTAAAGAAATATTTAGTCGTCCAATTTTACAAGTACGCAGACATCTTTCAATCTCAAATATGGTAACGATTTCTTTTTGAAATGTTGCATTGACATTACAAAGCACTTAGGGCATTCTAGTAGTATGAAACAATCCTTAAAAAGTGGTTAACACAACTTACCTTCTTGTTATACTTCATAAAACTCTATCTACTAGTAAAACAATAAAATTCATTATCAATATATATGTGGCGCCAAAAAACAGTCCAGAAATGTCAATTTGTAGCAGCTGGTTTTGCAATCGCTCTGTGGAAATGATTGAATTTAGCATAGGTAAGTGTTCACTAACTAACAGGAAATCTGTACTAAGACAGCTATCTGTGGAAAAGGGGTCTAATACCAAAGTAGTCACAATTGTGTAGATATAAAAAAGATAAACACACCGTAGTATTGAATATTCACAGTGGCTATGGGGTGAAGGTTTATAATTGTAATTGGTGTAAGATTCAGCAGGCTGCAAAAACAAAATCTCTTTTAAATGACAATTCCTCCTAGATATGCTCGTTTACTCTGGGTTTTTATTGGTATAACTAAACAGCCTTAAAAATAGCATGATAATTGCATAATTTCAAAAAATAATAACAAACAAAATAATTAGGGCTTTGGGCATTTACATAAATAATAACACTCTGCCAATTACAACTTGGAATTTGGCAATTGACAAATTCTTATTGATTAATGATAAACATATTAAGACCAGATTAGATGGAAAAGGGATAAGGTACTTCATTTTTATTTAACTGAGGCAAGCCAACCAGGGGACGGACAATGCCAAAACTAAAACTATAAAACTAAATCATGAATTGACCGCCCTTTTTGGGCAGCAAGATGTAAAAAGAAACGATAAAATAACCTACCAGGTGGCAAAGTGGCGAGCCATTTATCTCATCATGGTGGAGGGTGAGGGGGAATTGTGTGGGTCATCATCAGGCTCAGTATTGTAGAAGCGGATCAATGCTGAGAGAAGGGGGGTTGGGGAATCCGCAGGATAAGGGTTGAGGTGAAGTAGATAGTTGATGAGATCAATGATTTGGGCCTGGATTAAAGCCTCTATGAGTTCAGCAACGTGGTGTTCAGCCTGAATGCGGGCGTCAAGAAGTTGTTCTATCTTTGCAGTATCTGCTCTTGTGGTGCGTTTGGATGGGGAATAATCTTCCAGTTCAGCGACATGCTTGACAGCATAATGGCAGGTTCATATAGTTGTTGGATTTCTTCTTTTGCAGTAGGAGGAAAATCAGATGGGAACAAAGGGGGTGCAGCCCTTTTTTAAATTCCACAACAGACTTTGCACACATTTTATATATAATGATATTTGGGACAGACCAACGCGGCCTCAGAAAGCTGGTGGTCACTTTGGAAATAGGTGGCTTTGGGTTTGGGGAAATATCGGTTGGTCAGGGCTGGGGCATCAAAGCCTGAATTCAGATAAGGTATTATTTCGATTGGATAACTTGGTGGTGGGACAATTTCACCCAATTCGGTCACTACAATCAATAATTTCCAGGGATTTTGGTTGATTTGGGAAGATAAGGTGGTAGGTGATTTTGGTTGGGTAGGTTTTGTGGTGGGAGATTTTTGGATTGCACATGGGCCAATCCTGCACCTGATTAGTTAGCATGGGTGTGCATTGGCCATCTTAGGTTTGAGGTGCTAGATTTTTCTTCTGATTTATTTGCATGGCCTGTGAGGGTGGGGGCAGCCAAAATTTCCACTCAAATGCTGTTGGTGCAGCCTCAAGGGTAAAGTTGGCCATGTTCGCAGGGTGTGAATTATAGACATACCTTTTTGGTGTGGTCCAATTTATAGCAGAGGGGGAAAATTGTACAACCATTGTCAGTGCAGGCCCAAAAGAAATTGTCAGGTGCAGATGGGATATAGGCATGTGCTGGGATGTGCTGGGCCATGTTCAGCTGGTGGGTGAATAATGGTGGCCATTGCCCGAGGTGCCACAAGGCATTCAGCACCACTTGGGACAATGAATTGGAGGATAGGGTTTTTGCCATATGTGGAAAAACCTTAACATCAACTCCTCATAAAGTGTTTGAGGGGGAAGGTGTGAGGGAAGGTTTGCAAAGATTACCATAAGTATGGTATCATCTAAAAGGCATGTTTGAGTGGTGGTAATGGGAGTATTTTTATATATTAATGGCATAACTGCTACAACGGCTGCATCCTCTTCAGTTTAGAATCCAATATTGAAATTTTCTTTGTAAGGGCAGAAGTCAATAAACCCTGCTGGTGCAAAGGTGGCCACTGCCAGCTCAATTATTGCTTTGTCATCATATGGGAAGAGACATCTGTAATTTATGTGAAGGCAAAAGCAAATATTGGATCAAGTTAAGGCTAGGGTGTGGGGACAAGTTGGGTGGGCTCATGCGAGGTGGAGTGCTAAGTCCCTTGGACGGACATAGCGGCCAGATATATTTGTGGACTGTATGAGCCAGTCTGCATGCATTTGCCTTCTGGGTGGTAAACGCTAGCAGGTGGAGCACCACTACCCCAACTGGGGCAGCAGGTGTGGATCCAAGGACATAAAGTTGGATATTGGTGTGATGAGGCGGTGGTGAAAATCAACTTGTTTTCTAGAATCGCTTGAAATCAATTTCAAGTGGAAAGAAAAGTTGATAAGGCACTTGATAAGATTAAATATAAGGGATCATAAAAATGCTAGACCCTTACAGAGATGTAGTCAATGTATTAGGCAATTAAGGGTCGCACTATAAGAGTTCATAAACTTATATATTAATTACAAAATTCAGTATTTGGTGTTGCCATGGCAAGGTAAGCAATAGTAAATTAAGACTAATAATTTGCAGCTAATATACATACTTCAGCTTTAGGTAAATAATCCATAGATTTGATTATATGAATCAACATTGACTTATCAGAAAATGATTGAAACCTTTGCCTATATAATAGTAAAGAATATTACATTAAAGGGATAAAATATCATATGGTTGGTCAGACCAGTTGCAACAGGTGATTTAGATCATATTTTGTTATAGCAATAAGTTTATGTTAATCTATAATAGCCAAAATATTTTTTCATCTTACTATAAAAACCAGTGAGGCCACAAGCTTCTGGAAAGTTTCATAATCATTGTTAAATACCATCCCATTTTATTTGGTTACTACTCTTATACATCTTATGAACAAAGCTATTATTTACAAATGTATTTGAGCATTACTCTGTTGTCTATATGGTGATTAATGTTGTGGACACATCCCAAATTATAAGCGTCCACATCAAAGATCTTGTGGTACTTCCTAAACAGTAATAGAGCTAGATATATTTTTAAATTCTGTTAAACCCTTTATGTCTCTCTCTTGTGACCACTGTCAAGATACTGGCCAAACCGCCACTAAGCAACTCAGATTCCTCTAATGATCCAAACTCATAAACGCCTATGATATCAGACAGGAAAGTGAAAATAAATTCCACTTGACATCTTTTCACTATTATAGGTGTCAGTATTTGTAATAATAATCTAATTATATTAAATTTTGGAACAATGACCTTTTCACATGCCCCATCCAAGATTGAGCCTCCTGACTCAAGTAAATTGTTGTTTAATAGGTCTATACCCTCATATAGGCACAACTAATTGATGAGATTCAATAATAATCACAAGGTACAATTTTTGATGAGGACACTCATTGATGACCTGGGCAAATCAGCATCCTAAATCTAAGAGTCACATTTAAGAAGCTTTAAGATAAAGAGATCCCTTCAGACTGAGTTTCAACTTTATTAGCTGGTTTCATGAACCAACCCTCCTACTGTATTAGAAGTAAAGATTTTTACTTATAAGGATCCAGATGATCACTTCGCCACAAGTCTCTGTTACATATTATAGATATTATAGACATAAAAAGGATGATGTTAGATCCAAAAATTTTCATAATTTATTTAGCATAAATTCTATTTGTCTCTTTGTATAGTCTTTACATTAACGTTAGCATTCAAGATTCTGGATAGTATCCAAAATGAGTGGACCCTACTGAGGTAAATTTGCCTAACCATTGCTTCTCAGAAGCCATTCCGCTTTCAAATA
Organism: Massospora cicadina; assembly: GCA_022478985.1. NCBI lineage: Eukaryota > Fungi > Entomophthoromycota > Entomophthoromycetes > Entomophthorales > Entomophthoraceae > Massospora > Massospora cicadina. The sequence goes on from JAKSZP010000202.1 coordinate 91,528, forward strand.
ACATCCCAAAAAAGCTGGAAATTTAAAAAAATACACCTCTAGGAAACAAAAAACTTATTTGGCTTTAAAGTATTGGTAGAGTGAATAATGTGCTCTTTTTTAAGTTATAATTGGACTTATATCTCTATATGCTTATTAAATCAACATAAGAGCCACTTGAGTTCTAGCTGAGAGTATTGTTGTGGCGCAATTAATTTGTTAATAAATATTCTGGTATCTCAACTTCTAATTCAGTGTTTATACTCGCCTGATGCCCAGAGGCTAAACAATTTTTGACTTAAGTTATATATTATGTTTATACTCAGAAATTTGATTATGGAAGATCTAAAAGTTTTGAATTACACTTCCAATGGGGCAGGTTTTCTCTCAAAGTTACTTTAAGTGGATTCTCCAAAAAGTGATAAATTAAAGTAAAAGCAGGTTGTAATTTGACCTAATTTTTATTATCAGAAGGATGGAATATTTATAGGTTTTATAATGGTTTAGAATCTGTTTGATCTAATTAATCATTGATCAATTGAATCTTCTGTCCCTTGATTGGGATAAGGCTGATTTTTCTTATTAACCTTGATAAATTGAGATAGATTACTATCTCCTTCCAATAGTGCTGGTGAAATTGATGAAGTAGACTTTTCAGAAACAAGAAAATTTGGCAAAATTCCAAAACTTTCACCCTCAAGATTTGATCATAGAGGAGGATGAATTCTTAAAAATCTGGGATGAATTCAATTTATCACTTTACCAGTATCCACATGAACAATCAAGTATTCTAGTCATTTTCAAAATATAACTCAATATGGTCCAGACCAGTTGGATCCTAACTTCTTGGTATGTCCACCAGGCTGAGAGTGATAATTCATAACAAAATCCCCAATCTGATACTCAAGTAAGATGGGTTTATGCTAATTGCTTCTTTGGGTCTCCTTTTGAGTAGTTACTTCAATTGATTTCATGGCTTGATATTGAAGATGAAAAATTTCATCATCCAGATTTCTCATAACTAAATCAGAGTTTTGGGTATACTTTCTTCAATTATGGCTTGAATACTAGAAGGGACAGAGGGATCTCGCCCATATATGCATTTGAAAGGCGACATCCTGATGATCTAATGATAACTTATTTTATAAAAAAATAAGGCACTTGACATGAAGAAGTTCCACTGAGAGGGATCAGTAGAAGCCATCTTTATTAAAATTGAAATTAGAGTTCCATTGACTCGTTTGATGGCTCCATTCATGGATGGATTGTAAGAAATGACAAATCATTGGGTAGCATTAATAACTATGTAATTCTTGTAATAGTTGGGAGGTAAAATTAGTCCCATTGTCAGACATAAGGACTTTGGGACACCCATGTTGGGTGATGATGTGTTGTTAAAGGAACAGCGCAGTAGTTTTAGCAGAAGGGGTGGCAATGGAAATGGCCTCAACCCATTTAGTGAGGTAATCAACTGCCATAATAATGTACTGATGGCCATGTAATCCCCTAGGAAAAGGGCCTACAACATCAAAGCTTACCACTTCAAACGCTTTAGTCAACATAATAACTTGATGTTAATAAGTAGGGTTGGTGGCTTCATGGCTTTTACAAATAAGATATGTGTTAGGGGTCTCTCAAATAAATTCAGTTATTTTATTCCAATAATATCGTTTTTTCAACCATGCTTGAGTCTCTTTTATTCCACTGTTACCTACTTGTTCATGTCATTCCATAACAGCATGGAATTTCAAATTTGGGTGCAAAAAGGTTGACCATTTGGACTTGACCTGTTTAGCAAGGCTCCTTCTCAAATCATGGTATTTTTGGTGATATTCTTTAAAAAGTCTTGATCCTCTTCAGATTCTTGATCCCACAATTCCAGCCATTCAATAAGATTACATAAGCGTTCTTCCTTTCCCAGATCTAAGGTCCATATAGGTAGTTGGGACAGACCATCATCATTTTGATGTTTAGCACCCAAAAAATGCACAATTGAAAAATTGTAATTTTGTAATCTTAGAGCCCAATAGGCCAATCTCCCATCAGGATTCTTCATATTTTGTAACCATCTTAAAGAAGAATGAACGGTCATAACAGTAGAATGATTACCATATAGGAAAGGATGGAAGTGCTTAATAGCTAAAAGCACTGTCAAGCACTCTTTCTCCATTACACGTTAGTTTCTTTCAGCCTTAAACAAAGTTTTGCTGAAGAATGTGATGGGATGATCATTTTTCTCTGCATCATATTGGGATTAAAATGCTCAATAGCAACATTACTGGCATCAGTATGTAAGAAAAACGGCTTATCAAATTGAGGACGAATCAAAACAGGTGTCCTATTAAAAGCCAATTTTAGATAATTGATTGTTCCTGAGCTGAACTCCACTCAAATGGCACCCCTTTTTGTAACAGATGGAATAATGGTTCAGCCATATCAGCAAGCTTGGGTATATATTGCCAATAATACCCAACCATGCCAAGAAAGACTTGGTTATCCCGCAGAGAGGTTGGAGCAGGCATTCGTTGAATAGCTTGAATTTTGGTTGAGAGAGGTGAATCCCTTTAGAAAATACCTGATGTCCTAAAAATCCATTTCATTATGAAAGAATGAGAATTTGGAAGGTTTGAGATTTAGGGAAGAGTTCCAAATTTGGTTAAAGAATTCTTTTATATGACCCAAATGTTCATTAAATGTTTTGGAAAACATGGTAATATCAACCATATATACCAAAACACAGGTGAGTTTCAAATCTCATAACATTTTATCCATGGCCCATTGAAAAGTTACTGGCACATTGCTTAGTCCTTGTGTCATGCAGGTTGGTTCAAATAGACCTTCACTGGATATTAAGGCACAATTAGCTTGATCTTCCGGGGATAAGTATATTGCCAGTACCCACTGGCTAAATCCATTGCAGAAAGATATGTTGAACCAGCCAACAATCAAAGAGAGTTATCAATTTGAGGTAACGGGTAACTATCTCAATGAGTAATAGCAATTAATCTATGATAATTCATAACCATGCGATGGGAACCATCTTTTTCTTAATTAACAACAATGGAGAGGCCCAAGGGCTATTGGAGGGTTTCAATAATCCAGCCTCCAAAAATTGTTGCATTCTTTGGTGACTTGGGCTTCTTCCACTTTAGACTTATGATAGGGTTTAGCACTAATAGGAAGATGATTTCCAGTTTCAACAGAATTCTTTGCCCCTTTCATTTTTTCCAAAATTGTAAGTATACTTGGCAAAAATGTCAAAGTATTCTACTAATAATTGAAGTACTTGTCTCTACTGATCCTTAGTGAGGTGTTTTCCAATTTCAGGCCCCACTATAAGAACTTCTAATCACTTTCTAACCCAAAGTCCTGTAACTTCCAAAAGATTTAACAACATAGATTTGAGATAAAGTATAGGAATTTCGTGAGAAATTATGATAAACAGGTTCTACAAAGGCTATGAATTTATTAGTTTCGTGGCTCTAGAAAATATTGACACAATTGCAATTAAGTTATTAGTTCCATAACTATAGTTTTTTCCAATTGGCTTACTTAATCCTGTTTGAAATAGATCAAAATTAGGCTACACAAGACAAGAATTGATATACTATATTAATTAAAAACCAGAGATATTTATAGGGAAAAATTTTATGGTTCTTTTCGAAGATTTTCAAGATTCACCCAAGGTAAGATCTTTCCTACCAGAGGACTATTATTGCTGATTATCATTATTGTTAAAATCCTTGTGATGGTCAGATCTAATAGAGCTCTTGTTAGATGTGATTGATCTTCTTAGCGAGGGTTTAGCCCCTTTGAAATGCTTGGTCAAACAGATTGATTGGTTGTCTCAGATTGCTGAGCTTCTTCGGATAGCTTAGCCTCACTCATCATAGGAGGCCAATAACTCTGAAGGGTCTTTCTTTGGTCAATTTGAGAATTGTAAATACCCTTCATAGATTTTACACTTTCATTAGACTGAGATATTGAATCTCGATCTGGAGTAATTCCAGTCATCTTAGTTGTATCTCCAACAATGCCCCCCTCAAGGTCTTGCCTAGTGGGCACATATTTGCAAAGAATTTACTATGCACTCTATTGATAACAGTACCAGTATCAATAGCGGCAATGGAGTATTCAATACCCCAACTTGATATTCTGATAAAGTAGGTCTACTAGCGTTGGTTCTGATGCCTTCCTTCAAGGTGGTAGCAGCAAGGGAACTTGAAGATAATGCTTGTAATTGGATGATTTCATCAGCTAATCTCTGCATACTAAATTGGTAGTTTTCAGGGTAGCCTCTTCAAGTATAGGTTGTACACTTTAAGGGAGGATAGGTTCCTGACCATTAAAGCTTTAAAAGGAGACATTCCAATAATATGATGGTAGCTAACTCTATAGGCTAACATGGCACTAGGTAAGTAAAGGTTACATCTACTAGGATCATTGGAGGCCATCTTTTAAAAAATGGCTACAAGGGTACCAATTTCTTGTTTGACCGCACCATTAGTAGAAGGATTATAAGGGGTCGTAAAGGACTGATAAGTACCCATTAGTTTGGCAAGCTCAGCTACCACTTAATAATGAAGTTGGTCCCATCATCTGATAACAGGACTTATGGGCTACCATTCCTGGTGAAAACTTGCTTGAAAAGAAAGGACGCCATCACCTTGGTGGTAACTGTGGAAACTGAAATAGCTTCAGTCCATTTATTAAAATGGTTAATAGCTAACAGAATATATCAATGTCCATAGGTGGCCATAGGGAAAGGACCCACCACATCAATACTCATAGTAGAGAAGGGTTCGGAGGGTCCCACAATTTGGTGTTGGAACGTCAGATTTCCACCACGTTGTTGTTGGCACTTAAGACAAGATTCCAGCACATTGTGTACAGATTCCAGCATGTTATCCCAATAACGATGATTTTTAACCATTGTAATGTCTTAGCGACAGCTCCATGACCTACAGCTTGGTGGGCCTCCATAATAGTATCAGTCCTTGCAGAGGGCCAAATAAAGGGCAACCACATAGATCCTGATTTTTTATATAATGAACCTTCTTTAACCTGAGTGTCTTCAGTTAAGGATTGTGTCTTTGAGATAAAATCCTTAGATTCTTGGAACCAGAGTTCAGGTCTACCGAAAGGTCATAAATGTGATCTTCCTCTGCAGAGAATAAGGTTAAGATAGGCAATCTAGAAAGGCCATCAGCATTTTGATGTATAGTTCCAGCGCGATGTTAAATAGTGAAGTCATAATTTTGGAGCTTTAAAGCCCATCTAGCTTAGCGCCCATCAGGATCCTTCATTTGCTGCAACCACTTCAAGGAAGCGTGATCCTTTACAATAATGAAATGCTTGCCATATAGATAAGGGCAAAAATGCTTGATGGCGGACAACACAGTGAGACATTCTCTCTCAGTAAAACTATAATTGTGTTCAGCCTTAGAATGGGTTTTACTATAGTATACGATGGGGTGATCAACCAGATTGGTATCATGTTGAGCCAGAATGGCCCAGTAGCAATATCACTGACATTGATAAATAGTACAAATGGTTTGATAAAGTCAGGATGGGCTAAGATGGGGGCACTCATTAAGGCTTGGCGCAACAGATCAAAGGATTGTTGTGATTCTTCCCATATAAAAGGGACTTCCTTATGCAAAAAGTAAACTAAAGGGTCTGCAATCTCCAAAAATGGGAGATGAATTGTCAGTAATAACCAACCATCCCTGAAAAAACAATTGGATATCGTGCAAGCTTTTGGGAATAGGCATGTCCAAAATAGCTTGTAACTTATTGGATAAGGGTAAAATACCTTCACGATTAACTCTATGTCCCAAAAATTCCATATCAGTTTTAAAAAATACTTAAATGGTTTAAGCTTAAGTGAGGCACGACGCAGTCAGCCAAAATCTTCCTTCAAATGAGCCAAATGCTCATTAAAAGTGCATGAAAAATCAGTAACATCATCTAAATAAACATACAAGAAAGTTTCAAATCCCCAAACAAGCCATACATGGCTCGTTGAAATGTAGCGGGGGCATTGCAAAGCCCCTGCGGCATACAAGTTAGCTCAAATAGCCCCTCACTAGAAATTAGATCGCAATTTTGACAATCTTCCTGGGCAAGATCAGTTTGCCAATAACCACTCGCAAGGTCCATAGCCAAGAATTACTGTGATCCTGACAATAATCTCAATGAATCATCTATGCAAAGTAAAGGATAAGAATTCTTTTGAGTGACAGCATTGAGTTAATTATAGTCCATAACCACTCGGTGACCTTCATCCTTTAATCAGATGAGTAATAGAGGAGAAGCCCATGGACTCTTAGTAGGCGTTAGTAGCCCAGCATTGAGGAGTTGTTTCAGTTCCACTGAGACCTGAGCCTCATCAACTTTGGATTTGCAATATAGTTGAGCTCAAATAAGGGGAGTATCCCCAGTTTTCACCTGATGCTGTACCTCTTTCATCAGGCCAAAATCTCCAGGACCTTGAGCAAAGATATCCGCATATTCTTCAATCAGGGCCTCAGCTTCAAGCTGTTGTTCTAAAGTAAGTGAGTCTTTAAATTTGGCGTCAATTCTAGCAACAATAGGGGGATTTTCCAGCCCAAACTTGCGTAAATCTCCACATCCCTAGATAGATATTATGTCACTCACAAATTAGGCTGCACATAGGCGATGGGGTTATCGCAATTCAATCAAATAGGTTGATAAGTGAAATTAGCTAGTAAAATTGAAACAGTCCCATCATAGGCAGGATCAAGGATACCTGGGCAGGGTAAGGCCTCCAAATGAGAGGGATTTTGATTACTGAAGATCACTAATACATGATCAGGGGGTACAAATACTTGTACTCCCATATCAACAATTACTTGAGCTTTGGGGGGAATAGTCATTGGAGCATTAGAATATAATGGCATGCCCTCAGAGGCACAAGCTGACGTAGGTGGAAGTATAGTCCTTGGACTCAGGATTTGGTATTTGAGATGTGAGATAGAAGTGGGGTATTCCAGTATACAAACACGTCATTTGAGATTGCCTTTGCTATTTGGGAACATCGTGTAAGATTAAGGGTACTCAGTACCTAATTAAATAAAGGTATTTGTCTTTAAGACTGAATCGCATCAAAATTGGTGAGAAACTTAGTTCCTAAGAGCAAATCATAGCAGTTGTTATCCAATGCTACTGCAGGGTCCAACACAACCAACTTTCTAAAGTGCATTGGAAGAGAGGAATAGGCTCCTATATATTTATTGTAGGAAGATCCAGCAGTTCCTTAGTCTTGGGAATGGTTTAGGTCCAGAGCCACTTTAATTTTCTTCATAAGTTTGGATGAGATTACATTGTTGGGCGATCCCATATCAATGATGGCCAAAACTTTCACCTTATGCACAATGACTTCCACCCATGTTACATCAATGCCAAAGTTTGGGATGGAGAACACTGAGGGATTAACTGTTTGAATGGAATCAAAGAAAAAGAGGAAGAATAAGCAGAAATAGTGTCTTTTTTGATAATTCATCAGGGATATCAAGCTCATTAGGAGTGGATACCACATAAAAATCTGTAGAAGAATCAAAAGATTTTTACTGAGGCACCTGAGGTAGGTCAGCACAGGGAGCCTCATGCCCTATGCTGGCTCCTCTTTTTCGATTTCTCTGCTTGCTTTTTCCAACATTGAGACACCACATGACCCACGAGACCACAATAAGTTCATGGCTCCTTCTTCAGTTTGTATTTGGGTTTAGGTGGCATCTCAGAATGTGAGACCAAGGGGTTACTAGAGGAGGTCAGATGTACCACCCCGTTAAGAATCTCCATAAGCGCTTCCTTGATGTCAATAATGGAGCTGAAATTTCTTTTAAGTGATTTCAAGTGAAATAGTAACTGAGTGCGAGAACTGAATACACTCATTACAACTAATATAGCATCATCAATGGTAATCCGGTCACAAGTAGCAAGAGTCTAGTCCTCATTGTAGAATTGTTTAGTGGATTCATGGATAGACTCTCCTCATTTAATTTGAATACTTATAAAGTCTTGCTTTTGGTTGGAGAGGGTTTGATCACTCCAAAATTTTTTTATGAAGGCGGTTTTCACTTGAGCCCACATAGTGCAAACCTTAAAATGAGAAACCATGATCTCTTGAGCGAACCAGCTTAAGCAAGAGGTGATATGGCGGACCTTCTGTTGATCAGTAGCTCCATCCATTGCGCGTTCATAAATGAAAAGAAAAGAATGGATGCTACCTTCACCCGGTTTAATCTATCCTTGAGGTAGGTTTGAAAGGGGTGGCTTCAGTGTTCAAGCTGTGTACACCTGATACTGTGACCAGTCCAGCCTCAGAGGGTTCAGACTCTGTGAAATGGGCATGAGGGGGAACTCAGACAACTTGTTGTCTCAAGTGGTTCAAGTCATCTTGTAAATTTGAACCCATTGGTTAAGATGGTCATTCATAGGGGATCAGTTTAAGTTGGAAACTGCAGTAACAATCTCTGTTTGCTTGGTCTTGAGTACTTCACATTTGGCAGCAACCGCTCAATGGACGCTGTCAATGAAGCAAACCAGGTTTCTTGCATAGTTTGATTTGCATCGCATAGATGATGTTCATTTTCAACGCCATCCATTAAATTGATTAAGGAATAGTCTGTATTGATTGAAAGACCTTCCAAGAATAAGAAAAACACTTGAGCTATGGCTCAGATTTGTGTTTTTCATGCTTTTACTCAAGATACTAGAAGCATCAAAGGTTCAGAATTGGACATTGGAAGTGAGGAGCCAGGGAAATCAGGAGGTCCTGGGAGTCCTTGCGACCCATCTCTACCTGATGTCCCAGTGGGCCTTGTTGACCCACTGGACCAGGAGGACCACGTTCATCAGGAGGTCCCAGGGTTACCAATGGGGAGCTAGGTGGTCCCAGTGGTCCAGGAGGACCAACAGGGCCGGGTTCACCTTCTCTAATATTATCCACCACTTGGACAAGATGTTAGGTTAGCCCATTAAGCTCCCTCAAGCTCTTCTCATGTATGGCCCACAGCTGATTCAGTTGTCAATTAATCTCATCCTCAAGGGAGGTAATATGGTGGTGAATAGGGTTAGTGGCATTGCTAACTTGGTGAGATACTTCTTGGCCGATGTATCCCACAACTCCATTATTGATTCTCAATAACTAGTTACGAATATCGTTGATTTTTCTTCTATTATTGAGAATGGCCTCTCAATAATCCCTTCCAAAGTTGGATGCCGTTTCATAAAATGAAGATAGTTTAGAGTGAAATTGTTGCACTAGAGTCAACTGGCGCTGAATTTTGAGATGATGAAACCCCAAAATAGGGAGTAAATGGTGAATAGCAGGATATACGTAATGCCAGAGATACTTCTCATTTCTAGCCAAACCAACTTCGGTAGGCTGTAGTACTGCTCAATTATATAAGCTCATCATGTTGTCAGCAACTTTATATGTTTGGTCATTATTAGGGCGAGCACCAGGATGAATAGCCCCTCTGATCAAGCTTTTGATGGTTTCTTCAACATTTGCAGCTTGTGTCTGATAACTAAGTTGGTCAGGGCCCTCAATGGCCAAGTCCATTGAAGCTTAAAATTGTAGATTATTGATATTAGTGGAAGGCAAATCTTGCCAGTTAGAGTGTACCAATTGGGTGATACTCAAAGATTCCTCAAGAGGGGCTCTCCTTGCTAGATGTGTTCATCGTTGTGAAAGTATGTTTTCACCTAGTAGCCTCATAAGCAGACCTGGCTGGGAGCAACAGTATTGGAATTTCCTGAGAAATTATGATAAGCAGGCGCGGTACAAAGACTATGAAATTATTAGTTTTGTGGCTCTAGCTGTAAGGTCAAAAACATCCCAGTTTTTGACCGCCATCTTGCCTTGGCGGTGGACGCCAAATGATTGTCAGATATAAAGTTCCCAATTCAACCTCAGATTTAGGAAAATTTGGAAGTGAGAAAAGATGACACAGGTAAGTGAGGATCCAACCCCAAAATTAGCCTTGTTTTATTTATTATCAAAAATAAACATGTGGATGAATTCAATCCTGATAACTTTGGGCGCTGCAAATGAGACATAAAAAATCAGGGTATTTGGTGGATCAAGGTTCTTGACGCTAAATCCAATATTTTGTTGAGAATACAAAATTTAGATCGCTGTATGATACCAGGTAAGACAAGTCAAGGGCGGCCTGAGGCCACCAGAGAATCCAACGTGAGAGTGGGAAATGAGGAAAAATTTTGAATTAAGTTCAGAATCATGTGGGCTCGACCTTTTAAGGTCGCCCTTTCAGGGAGCCCCTCCTGCACTGTTCTTTAGGCCCTTAAGAGCCTAAGAATAGTTTGGGAAGGGCACAGCCCAGTGCTGGACCCCGCATAAACCTCAAAAAACCCAAAAGTGTTTCAACTCAAGATTCAGAAATCTGAATCTCAAGTCAAGATGTAACAATCATTTTAACTCAACTGTTACACTAGCAAAGATTGACACAATTGCAACAAAGTTATTAGTTCTGTTGCTATAGTTGTTTCCAATTAAAATATAGAATCCTGTATGAAATAGATCGAAATTAGGCTACACAAGACAAGAATTGAGATACTTTATTAATTAAAAACCAGAGATATTTATAGGGAAAAATATAATGGTTCTTTTTGAAGACTTCCATGATTCACCCAAGGTAAGATCTTTCCTACCAGAGGACTGTTATTGCTAATTATCATTATTGTTAAAATCCTTGTGATGGTCAGATCTAATAGAGCTCTTGTTAGATGTGATTGACCTTCTTAGCGAGGTCTTAGCCCCTTTGAAATGCTTGGTCATTTCAGATTGCTTGGTCATCTCAGATTTCTGAGCTTCAATAGCTTATCCTCACTCAACATAGAAGGCCAATAACTCTGAAGGGTCTTTATTTGGTCAAATTTTAGAATTGTAAATACCCTTCATGGATTTTACAATTTCATTAGACTGAGATATTGAATCTTGATCTGGAGTAATTCCAGTCATCTTAGTTGTATCTCCAACATAAGGTAATAACTTACCATAAGCAATGGGATGGTTCTGATCTACCGTTTTTGGTTCATCAGTAAAGTTTACTAATAAAACAGATATTGAACCAGAATAAAATAATTCAATACTCAGTGCAAGGCAATATTTCTTTAGCAAAATGGTTAAAAATGCTTTGGACTTGTAACAAATGTCCTTTAAGGAATAGAAAATGCAATGAAGTATTAACTACCTTCAATTTAGGCGTAATAACTAGTTTCTAGGGGATAAAATAGGCATCCCTTCTTTGATATCTGCCAAAGTAGGGGTAATCTTACACGCAAGTCTCCAACATGATATTGAATAGAATGAGATCTTTTAGACTCCTTCAACAGACACAACTGACATTTGGTATGAGCAGATTTAGGTAACAGTAAAGGAACTCTATACCCCAAAAGTGAAAGTGATGAATCAGGATAGTTAATTCCATCAAATTTTTGCAAAAATTGAGTCCCCAAAAGTAGGTCATAACTTAAATTATTGAGGACAATAGCAGGAATTGTAAAAGTTAACTTCCCAAGCTTTAAAGGAAGTTCAAAAAAGCTCCAATTGACCAAGTGCTCTGTGATCCCACAGTACCATATTCTTTAAAATGGGAAATATCAGGTGTTAACTTGATTTGCTTAGTAAAATTCGATGAGATAACATTTACTGGGGATCAAGTATCAATGATAGCATTAGCATTGACCTGATTCACTGAAAAATCAATGTGGGTAATGGTGCTTCCAAAATGAGAGGATAAAGCCAACAAGGAGGTCAAGTAATAGGAGTAATGTTCATCTTTATAATACTCCAAAGGGCTTCAAAGTCCTTTGCATACTCATATCATTATCAATGTGGAGAATCTTATTGTGTTTGTTGGACAATCTCCTTCTCGACTTAAAAAAAGAATGTTGGAGGTATGAGTGCTCCAAATCTGCTACCATTATTGGCCCATCACCTGCCCAATCTTCAAAGAATATTGTGGTTATCAATGATATTAGTACCCATGGCAAAAAGACCTTGGCGGATTCTTGGTGGATTCCCAACTATTGGAAAAATATAATTTATAACAAAAAATGGCTTAAAAAGGTAATAGTTAATAATAGGATTACTCTGACTTCTCAGCCAAATTTGGGGTGTTTGTTACCACACGGGTCTGATCACCTCCAAGGTGAGAAGATATTACCCAATGATAGGGTGCAAATTAACCAATCATCTTCACACAAGTCTGACCACCGTTGAGGTGAGAGGATTTTGCTCAATGATGATAGGGTGCAAATTAAACAATCATTACCACATGATTCTAACCACCACCAAGGTGAGAAGATTTTACTTGATGATGATAGGGTACAAATTAACCAATCATTACCACACAAGTTAGACCACCACTGAGGTGAGAAGATTTTACTCACTGGTGATTGGATACAATACATCAAATCATTACCACACAGGTTGGTTTTGCCTCAAATTATTTATCTTCAATCTGATAGGTTAAAAGCCTATCTATTTTAATTTAGATGACTCAGCTTTATATACTTTTGCCTCAATTACCCACGGTCTCAAAATCTGAACTAGTTTAAATAGGGAATACTAGTATTGAGAAAAAGGACCTTCTTTTGGTTTTGCCCCGCTTAAACAATAAAAAAAAATTAAAAAAAACTTTAACAAAGCGTTATCTATTACTTTATTTATAAGTAAATCTCTCTTTAACAAAAGATTTGTGGCTATCCGATGGTGGATCCCACAAACTGGTGCTCACTACAGGGGTCACCCTGAATACTTCAATAAGTATTAAAACAATGGAGGCTGTAAACGTGAGCAGCTCTTCTGAATCGTGATTAGTTGCTCTCAAGAAGCAACTAGCCAGCTCTTTCTCCCATCTCAAAAAGTTAGAGCAACAGCTGTTTAAATTACCTATAAAAGAAAGATACACCCCAGATGAAGGGAGCATTGCTTCCTTTTTGTATGTTTATGAAGCTGCAATGGATGGTGCCACTGACAAACAGAAAGTTCAGTACATTCTTCCTTGTTTAAGCCGCAAAGCCCAAGAGCTGATCGTTCCTCATCTGGATCCTTAGCACATCTAGCCATATGTTAAGAAAGCCCTCTTGGCTGAATTTGGATCCAAGCAGAGCTTATATAGGTAAAAACAAGCTTTCATGCGCCTTGCCATGTATGGGGGTGAAACCCTCATTAGTTTTGCTGAGCGTTTCTATCTCACTGCTCAAAGGCTGGCTACGTCTAACATGCTTACCATGGATGATGCTATTGCCGCCATATTAACAGGGCTAGCTTCACAACCCTCTCTCGCCAGGCATATAATATCAGTAAAACGCCACTTTACAACCTTCTGTGATATAAAAGAGGCTTTGTTAGACGTCGCCCATATTCCTTTAGGTGAGCTGCAGCCTATTGAACCGTTGGAAATGAGGCCACCTGTGCCTATTCTCCCCGCAAAACCTGCTTCTTTGGTGCGACTTAAGATGTACATTCCTCATTCATGCAAAGCGGAGATCCCTACTGTGGTTTCCTCTTCAGCTCAGTCAATAGGTGCGCGCCCTAAGGGTATATCCTCCAAAACTAAAGGGGTTGTAAAAATGCCAGTTAAAGCGAAGCTAATTACCCCACCACTCGTGGCCGTCTCCCCCACTTCAGTTGCAACCTTGCCCATGGTTGAGAATATCCCTGAGGCCAACTCTGAGGGGGTTACGATGATGTTGGGTACTACTTATTGGGAGTTCCGCGGAAGTGGAGGTCCCTGATCACCTAAACGCCGAAGGAGTAGTTGAAACTACCATACCTTAGGATACCTACCTACACCAAGTTATAGGTTATATGGCAATTATTGACACAGCCAATGACGCTGATCAGCTCTTATTGAGCTTAATTCACCCTTTACAGAGAGGGCATACCCTGCAATCTATTCTGGAGACTCACCCTGAGACCGCACGCAAATTAACCACCACTTTTCATCTCAAGGAGGTCTTAGCGCTATCAGCCAACTTTGGAAGCACACTTACTAAGGTTGAAGTAGTTGTTCACAAAGTCCGGGTGATGGCTATTTGGGATACAGGTTCTCCAGTGAATGTATTTTTATCTTGGCTGATGAAAAAGATTAAGTTGATGCCTGACTTGGATTGTATCAAGGAGTTTGGAACTGCGGGCCTAACAATACTCGCGCTCTTGGCGCTTACTCCTCTCTTCCCATACGCGTTGGGAAGCTTATTCTATCAGCCCCCGCTGTGGCTTTAGATAATACATCCTATGATATGCTCATAGGTACTCAGTTTATGGTCGAATATGAAGGCATCATCAACATGAAGCAAGGGTTCCTATCATTAATGAACTATGAAGTTCCATTAATCTTATCCAACCAAGAACCCATACAAGATAAGATTGAAGCGATTGCCAGAATGCCATTACCTCGCGTTACTAATACCCCTGGGGGATGATTCTGAGGGGGGTACAGATTAGGTCAGCTATTACGTTGTAGGAGTACCTACTGAAGTGGAAGTCCCCAATTGCTTGAATGTTGAAGGAGTAGATGAAGCCACCATACTTGAAGAGACATATCTCTGCCAAGTTCTAGGGGAGCCAGTCATTATCAATACTACCAGCGACGCAAATGAGGTGTTGTCTCACCTTATTCCCCCTATCCAGCATGGCCATACCATGCAGTCCATCCGGGAAAATTACCCTGAGACTGCGTGCAAATTAACCTCCAATTTCCATCTTAAGGAGGTCTTAGCATTATTGCCCACTTTTGGGGGGATACTTATGAAGGTCAAAGTGGTTATTTAAAAAGTTCAGGTGATGGCTATCTTAGATACAAACTCCCTGGTGAACATAATCTCCTCCAAGTTGATGAAAAAGATCAAACTTTCACCTGACTTGGAGTACAATTAAGACTTTGGAACCGCTGGTCCTAACAACACCTGCGCACTGGGTGCTTACTCATCCCTTACCATTTATATTTGAAAGCTTATTCTATCAGCCCCCACAGTGGCTTTGGATAATAACGCTTATAATATGCTTATAGGTACTCAGTTTATGATTAAATATGACAGCATTATCAATATGAAGCAAGGGTTCTTGTCGTTGCTCAATTATGAAGTCCCCTTAGTTCTAGCCAATAAAGAACCCAGCAAGAAGTAATACTCTTGCAAGGATGAGAACCCGCTTTTCACCTTACCTATACATTATACCAACCTCGCAAAAATGAATACTAAAGAAGGCCAAGCTGCCAATGAGCTCCAAGCTCCTCTACCTTCTTACCAAGTGTCAGATAGGGTTTTATATTTCCACAATCGCATGACTCCCTGTAGCGGCAGACTTGGATCAATCTGGGAGGGTCCATTTACCATCATGTACAAGAGAGGAAATGAGTATTCTATCAAATCTTTGGCTACAGTAATTATCATAAAATGGGCACATGGCTGCTTCCTATGACCCTACACCCCTCTCAACATTCTTGAGGGGGGCAATGTCAGACAATCTCCTTCTCAACTTAAGAAAAAAGATGTTGGAGGTATGAGTGCCCCCAAATCTGCTACCATGATTGGCCCATCACCTGCCCAATCTTCAAATAATATTGTGGTTATAAATGATATGAGTACCCATGGCAAAAAGACCTTGGCAGATTCTTGGTGGAATCCTAACTATTGGAAAATATGGTTTATAACAAAAAATGGCTTAAAAAGGTAATAGCTAATAATAGGATTACTCTGATATCTCAGCTAAATTTGGGGTGTTTGTTACCACATGGGTCTGATCACCTCCGAGGTGAGAAGATATTACCCAATGATGATAGGGTGCAAATTAACCAATCATTACTACACAAGTCTGACCACCGCTGAGGTGAGAAGATTTTACTTGATTATGATAGGGTGCAAATTAAACAATCATTACCACATGAGTCAGACCACTGCCAAGGTGAGAAGATTTTACTTGCTGGTGATTGGATACAATACATCAAATTGTTACCACATGGGTTGGTTTTGCCTCAAAATATTTATCTTCGATCTAATAGGCCAAAAGCCTATCTTTTATAATTTAGATGACTCAACTTTATATACTTTTGCCTCAAATACCCATGGTCTCAAAATCCAAACTAGTTTAAATAGAAATACTAGTGTCGAGAAAAAGGACCTTCTTTTGGTTTTGCCCGCTTAAACAATAAAAAACCTAAAAAAATATAACAAAGCGTTATCTATTACTTTATTTATAAGAAAATCTCTCACTTTAACAAAAGATCTGTGGCCATCCAATGGTAGATCCCACAGTGTTTATCCTTTTTCTTTTTCTCATCAGCTTCTTTCTTATAACAACAATCCTCAGTATGGAAATATCAATGGCAGTAATTACATTGAACTGCCTCTCTATTATTCTCAGGCACAGTGTAAACTCTAGGCCGACTAGGTCTTGTAGATCATAAACTTGAGTTTTTCAGAAAATTGAGGAGGCAATTCCAACAAGGCCTTTTTGATGTCTAAATATACTTCTGAAATTCTTCTTTACACTGATTAGATAAACTTGAATCTGAGACCTATGAGTAAAAGCAGACATGAACGCAGTAATCACATCATCCAAATTTACCTACCACAAGCTACCAAAGTCTGATCTTCCTGATAGAACTGATGAGCAAAATCTTTGATAGATTCATTCCAGTGGGGCTGTATACCCATAAAAACCTATTTTTGAGAGAATAAGGTTTGCTCACTCCCAAATTCTGTGATTAGCGCTTCTTTGACCTGAGATCAATTAAGACAAGTCATTAAGTGGGGCACCATGATATCCTTGGCCAATCAAATGAGACAATTAGACAAGTAATTCACTTTTTGAAGATCTGTGGCCACACTTATATATCTGAGGCAAGCTGACCAGGGGACAGACATTACCAAAATAGAGAAAGAAAGTATCACATGAAACATGAGCAGGGTCAACTCTGTCATAGAAAGTTTTTCCACCTCCAGATTGGGACTCAGACTTTTCTGGTTACATCATGGGTAAGGTTTTCGTGTTATTATACCTACTAACTGCCAATAGCTTCCTTCAGCTGGCACCCCAATTGATGTGCAAAGGGCGGGAATCAAACCCGCAACCTTCAGGTTAGTAGCCGTACGCCCTACTGACTCGCCTTCCTCCCCTCCATGGCCACACTTAAAGCCTTTTAATATAGATAGAGAAAGTAGATAATTCTGCCTTCTCCAGAAGAGTCCTTGTCTTTAAATCTGGTTTGAAACTCATTGGAGCACTAGCGATCAAAACATGCACTCCAGGGTGTTCAGATTGAGAAGAAACATAAGAGTTGGAATCAGAAACTTGAGAAGAAAATGGAGGACAGGGGCCAACATTTTCAGTACAAAGCTCACTAATCTGTTGATTCAAATCAGCATGCCCCACTTTTTCATCCAACTGGCGAGATAGTTCATAAATTTTCTCCTGATGTGCATTATACTTAAGTTCCAAGGTTTCAATTTTTTTGAGCATCTCGTCTTTTTATTTCATAGGCTTGAAACAGGATATCAGTTTCCTTCACCCATTTTCCCAGATTACTCAGTTCATCAGATAGAGACTGAAGTGACAGGAGGTGGTCAATCGTTACCCTATCAGGTGTTAATTTACATTCCTTGGCCACTTTGTAAAATTGCTCATGTAAGCGATCCATTATGCTCAATAGAGAGTCAATTTGTTGAAGGGATCCCAAATGCTTATCAGCTCCCAGGGGGACCCAAGGTCCATCCGCACCTGGTGACCCATGGGGCCCTTCAACACCAGGGGGTCCTCAGGGCCTATCAATGCCAGGAGGTCCATGTGGGCCTACACCCCCAGGTGGACCACGAGGTCCTTCAACCCCAGGAGGACCCATAGCCCCAAAGGTTTTCTCCACTTCAATGTCTCAGAATTGGATTTCAGAGTACAAATGCTTCAATTGAGAAAAACGATTTTTGATTTCTTCTTCCATTGATTGATTATGCTCAGAAAGTTGTGAATTTCCTCTTTCCATTCTTTCTGAATTTCTTGGACTCATTTTTGGAACTGTAAATCACCAAATCTGGAAATTCTGTGGTCAAGATGTTTAAGCTGTTTATGTACTTCATTGAGAAGGGTCTGATTATTGATGATGGTATCTTGATTATCTCTGCTAAACTTAGAGGTGGACTTGAAAAACTTGATAACATAATTATTCAAGGACTGTGTCCTTCTAATAAATTGAGCATCCCTTGATGATGTATTCCCACTACTGTTAATAGATGGTATAACGTAGGGTGTACAAGCTGATAATTATAGCTCAGTGCCAATTCCTGGCATTTGGGAGGTTTGAAACACTTCAAGCAAGATAGTGGGTACAGCATTAATATGAGATCGAGTGGAACATATTCTAGGCCTTAAGGCTCCCTCCAGCATTTGATTAATAATATTTTATAAAACCTCAGGAGGGATTTGAAAGTTTGCTGTAAATCTTAAATTAGGATTATAAAACTCCAAGTTGGCATGGAATTCCAATGTGGACGGTACTCTTGGGATTTTGTTTCTAGTTGAATGTACCCATAGTAAAGTACTGCATTGCTCATGGTCTTGAGCATCTTCAGGTAAAAAATGAGAATTGATGGTAGTGATAGACATTTTCGCTGGTGCATAACTCAGAGTGCTCCTGTAGTGAGCACCACTCTGGAAGTTTTGAATAAAACTTCCAATGGTGCAGGTTTTCTCTTGAAATTACTTTGTGTGGATTCTCTAAAAAAGCGATAGTTTAAAAGTAGAAGACAGGTTATAATTCGACCTAATTTTTATTATCAGAAGGATGGAATATTTATAGGTTTTGTAATGGTTCATGATCTTTTTGATCTAATTAATTTTTTAATGATCAAATCTATCACTTGATCGAGATAAGTTTGATTTTTTAAAACCTTGATAGATTTGAGATAGATTACTCTTTTCTTCCAATATTTCAGTGTAATTGTTGAAGTAGACTTTTCAGAATCAAGAAAATTTGGCAAAATCCTGACAGAAATCTCTGGTTTTCTTTCTTAATCAACAATAGCATATGGAGACCACTCTGTATTGATATGCCAGTTTTACTTGGTAGTTAAGTGTATGTTCCTTTGAGATGCCAACTTTATGTAAATAGACTGGGATATTATGATCTAAGATCATGAATGTTTCATCCGCCATGTTGATTATGGCTCCAAAGTCCATTATGAACGCTGAACCTATCAACATATTGTAATGATGGTTAGGTAGCACATACATGGGTGCCACTACAGCAATTGAACCAAAATCAAGGAACAGCGAACTGTTTGCTCCATTGGGTATAGTGCACTAAATTCCAACATTCTAATACAATTCTTGATGCTCTACATACAGTTTTAGTGAAAGCTTGTGATCATTCTGGTAGACAAAATAGTAGCTGGTGCTCCAGTGTCTTGGTAGCTCAGATTTGTTTTCACCTCAAAATGGTACAATAGTTATAAATAAAATAAGAAGTTAAGCGCTTGTTTAACACATGTACGTCCAAAGAATCTTTTTTGTCTAAGAAACGCATGCTACCACTTCCAATTTGGGTATATTAATTTGATATTTTATCTACTGGTATAGCTACATTCACGCCTTCTAAAAATGGTACATTATTAGAAAGGTGTGGTATAACATAAGTTTCATTCTACTATCTGGTCCACTTTTAGCTATTCAATTTCTCTAGAAGCCTTATTGACTTCAATTCCTTAGCTTGAGTTTAAGATTTTCTGTGAACATTTTTATCAAATTTTTTATACAGTAGATTATTAGCAGATGTACTATTTTTTAGCATATGTGTTGCCCAAGCCAAAAGGGGGAGCCGCCACGCATCTTAGCGTCTGTCCTATGTTCATCTAAGATATCTTTACTCTCTTGATTAAAAATCATGATCATATTGTCTCAGGTAGAAATTACCTTCTCTATTCTGCCCGTTCTTTTACCAAAATTTTTTTATGGTAGCTTCATATGTACTTGTTTTCTGATAGGAAATCCATTGTGTATTAGAACTAGTGTCTACACTCAAAACAAATTATCCAAGCTACTTCACGTTTTCTTAAGTCATTAATGGCTACCACTTTAGGTTGGTATGAGAGCTGTACTGGGTTTATTGGGAGGGTTTGACGCTGGCAGTGCAGTAGAAATGACAGGTGGTCTCCATTACACATATGCAGGTCAAAAAGTAGTAGACAATCTGAATAGATAACTTTCTAACTTGAGTAGGGGCGTTTCCTCTTGCAAAACTGTTGTCATTGAGTTGAAGAGCTCAAATGCTGTTTTAATGATATAGTCAAATTAATATGGCTTATGCTTCAGAAAAGTATCCCTGCGCCAACTAATACTTGAGCTAATTTGAAAATTGGCGAGCAAACTTAGTAAAAGTTTTATCCTGTCAAACCAATAATGTCTAAACCTGATTTTTGGTGTGACATTGACAGGCACCAGCCCAGTGGTTACCTTAGATAATAGGTGAGCTAAAATGGCGTTGTTATTGGTTTGACCAACCATCTGGATATGTTATTCTAGATATTTTATTTTATAATTCAACTATTAAACATATAATGGACTTATTTGGTATACTAATTACTTTGCCACGCAGTCCCAGCTTTTATATGAAGTTTCTTAAAGTATTAATTAACTATTAGTCTAATCTTTAAGTCCACTCCAGCGCATTTCTCATTCCCTGAATTTATTATCTACAGATCCATAGCCTTGGTCACAATATTACCTCTTATTTTATTTTAGCTTACTAACCTACGTTGCCCCATGCTGGCATAAAATCATTGGTAGTTGGGTCCTATATTTATTTATGGCTGCCAGTAAGTAATTTGACTACATCTGGTTTATTGCATCTTTTATGGAAATGTTTTTAAGACATGATTTTTTTGCTTCCCAACTCAATTTAGATGTTAGTATTTTAGTCTGCCCTTCAGAGATGCTGCTTAGTATCCATATAAAGCACCAATGAGAAATTTAATAGATAATGCATATCTTATGGTGATTGTCAGTGAAAAGGGTTCCTTTTCCTGTAAAAGCTGAGATATTCAATTATGAAAGAATACCATTATCTAACCTGGGTCACTGACAGTATTCAATAATACAGTGTGCTTAGTTGATTTGACTCAATAAAACTCCTATTTCCATATATAAGGTTTTTCTGTTAAGCTTCTTAGTCAAAGCTACTGTCCTCAAACAGTACCTTATATTTGGTGTGTTTAACCTGTGTGCTGGAGATATGACGCCACTGAGCCAATTTTTACAGAGGGCCATTAAGCTAACACCATTTATTTTTGTGATTAAAAGAACTTTAAACACTATAACTTGAACTATATTAGCCAGAAAGGTATTGTCCAAGATAATTTCAAATATTGAGCCAATAATGGGTACAAAACTAGGAAACTAATATTGAGTGGTGCATTTGTATATCCCTGATGGTGGAACTTCTTGATATGTCTTTCTTTCTACTAAGGTAATATTGCTTAACATATATATCAGTAGTAGATTATGATTAGGAGATGGTAATTGATCTTGAACAGGAGGAAAAATAACATTTATCAGTACACTGGTTATGAAAAAAATGAAATAATAATGTTAAATTCTAGATAATTTTACTTAACTGAGGTAAGCTGACCAGGGAACGGACTTTATCAAAACTTAAAGCATAACAAACTTATCCTATGAACAAAACGCTTGAACCACCCAAAATGAGCGGACAACACACAAAATGCAAACACAACTAACCAGGTGGGACAGCGAGAACTGCTTATCCCATCATGGCAGAAGGGGAGGGAGGATCAGGGGGCTCATCCTCAGCCTCTACTTCACCCAAAAGCAGGGCATGGGCTACAGCAGAGAGCAGGGGCGTTGGGGCATCAGCGGGATGTGAAGATAAATTTACAATGATTGGGGTGGCTGAAATACAGCCCTTGTATATAAAAACTGATGTAACTGGGCAAAGGTGCTTCAGCTTTTATGCATGCATCGAGGGAGCTTTATGAACATAGCAATATTGGTATGGGTAAGCTTGGATTTGGGATTCCATGATACCACTGCCACATGCGTATAGCATTATTGTTGCCTTTGTGGGCTTCAATCAACATATTTCCATTGTATTTTATTGGCTTTGGGGAATATTGGAAGGAGGGATCTATCCTGAGAGCATCACCACTGATTTGGCGGCAGCTTTGTGGAGAGGGTGACAAATTGGCTTAGTCATTGCTTCAACAGCCAGCTGGTGTTTGCCGTGGAATGTTTTGGCGTTTTTCTGGGAGACATATAAATGAGGGGGTATTCAACATCATGGTCAGTAAACACAAACTGCTCGAGTTGGATAGTGCAGTATTCAATAATATTCTCAGACTCATCAATTTTAAGCCAATAGATCCCAAGGATTTTTGTTGAATTGAATTTAGTAATTGGCATATTTCAGAGGTTCGGTTTGTTCATTGGAGGATGCATGGGAGCGAACTGGGGTCCAATCCTGTGCATGATTGGATGGAGCGTTTGTGGCATTGGAGTGAGGAGGAGGTTGATTGTTGGCTGCATATGCATCTGCAGCAACAGGCTTTGGGTGAGAGAAAGGTAGGATTATACCACATACCAAAGCTGGCGTGGGATGGGCAGCAGATTGGAAGCTGGCGGATGAAAAATCAGAGCCATTGGAAGCAGCTAAGAATGGGCACTTATATCTTGAGTGGTCCAACTTGAAACAGAATGGACAGATCATCTTTTCGCCCTTGACACAGGCCCAGAAAGGATGGTCAGGGGCAGAGGGTTTGAAAGCATGAGGAAGAATTGACGAGGCAATTTTATCTGATTCAGGGTTGATTGTGGCATACGCCCAAGGCTCAGTGAGGCGTGTGTCCCCATTTGGGACCACAAATTGCAGTGTGGTTAGAGCCATAGGCTGCCAAACCTTCAATCAGCTCCTGGTGGAGCACCTCAGGGGAAGGTGGGTGGGCAAATCAGTGAACTGAACCACCAAAGTGGTATCCGCTGGGAGTAGGGTTTAAATTGTGGGGAGAGGGGTACCCTGGAAGGCAAGGGGCACAGTTGCCGCAGTGGTGGCATTGGCTTCACAGGTGAAGCTGAGATCAAAATACCCCATATAGGGGTGGAAGTCAATAAAAATGGTAGGACGCATCACCCCCTAAGACATTTCAATAATGGCTTGGTCATGGTAAGAGAAAAGTTTCCCATAGTCAACCCTAAGGTTAAAATGCATGATGCTCTGGGGGAGCACCAGGGGGCAACAGGGCATCACTCGGGTATGAGCGAGGTGGGCGTCAAGATCATTGGGAGGAACAAATCCTCCCAGGTGTTTGGTATGACTGGGCAAAACAGTTCTTGAAGTTTTAAATTGCACTTCAAAAATGGCAGGTTTCTCTCGAAGTTATGTTGGGTGGATCCTCCAAAAAAGCGATAATTTAAAGGTAGAAGTCAGGTTATAATTCAACCTAATATTTATTTTTCAAAAAGAGGGAATATTTATAGGCTTTTTAATGGTTCATAATCTATTAGAGCGAATTAATCTCTGCATGATCAAATCTTCAATCAATTGATCAGGATTAGATTGATCATTAACCTTGATAGATTAAGATATATTGCTCACTCCTTCTGATGATGTCAGGGGAATTGATGAAGTAGATTTTTCGGAGATATGAGAATTTGGTGAAATCCTGACACTTCACCCATCAAGATTTGATTGTGGTGGAGGATGACTTTTTAAAAACCTAGGATGAATATGATTTACCACTATACCTGTATCAATATGAACAATCATATACTCTAATACTTTTCGAATTATAACTCTATGGGGACCAAACCAATTAGTTCCCAACTTTTCAGTCCTCCCACCAGGCCGAGAATGATAGTACATAACGTAATCCTCAATCTGGTATTTTAGGTAAGACAGGTTTTGTTGATTGCTTCTTTGAGTCTCTTTTTGTGTGGTTGTTTCAATTGAATTCATTGCTTGAGCCTAAAGATGGTTAATCTTGTCAGCCAAATTCCTCATAATTAAATTGGAATTTTCTGGGATGCTTTATTCAAGGATTGTCTGAACACTAGAAGGGACTGAAGGATACCGCCCATATATACACCTAAATTGGGACATCTTGATGATGCAGTGGTAGCTTATCTGATAAGCAAACAAGGTACTAGGCAAATAAAAAACTCCACCAAGTTGGGTCAGTGGATGCCATCCTTCTTAGAATTGAGACCAGGGTCCCATTAACTCGTTCAATGGCCCCATTTGTGGATAGATTATATGGGACAACAAATCGCTGAGTACTGTTAAATAATTTGGATAACTCTTGTATAAGTTTTGAGGTGAAGTTAGTCCCATTATCTGACATAAGGACCTTGGGACACCCATGTTGAGAAATGATATGCTGATATAGAAATAACGCTGTAGTCTTAACTGAAGGGGTAGCAATGGAAATGGCCTCAACCCATTGGTTAAATGGTCAACAGCCATAATGATATACTGATAGCCATGCAATCCCTGAGGAAAAGGACCTACAACATCAATGCTGACCACCTCAAATGGCTTTGTTGGGGGAATAACTTGATGTTGATATGTAGGGTTGGTAGTTCCATGGCTTTTATAGATAAGACATGAGTCAAGGGTCTCTCAAATGAACTCAGTCATGTTGTTTCAATAGTATCAAGTATTCAACCATTCTTTAGTCTACTTTAACCCACTATGGCCTACTTGCTCATGTTCTTCCATGACAGCATTAAATCTATATTTGGGATGCAGAAAGGGCAACCACTTGTATTTGACTTTCTTATACAAAGATTCATCTTGAACCATACTATCTTTGATAATTAATTTTAGAAAGGCTCAATCCTCTTCAGTTTCTCGATCCCATAACTCAGGTTTTTCAATAAGATTGTATAAGCATTATTCTTTTTTGGTTCCAAGGTCATAATAGGCAGTTGGGACAGCCCATCAGCATTTTGGTGCTGAGCCCCTGAGCGATGAACAATGGAGAATTTTTTAATTTTGCAACCTTAAAGCCCAACGGGCCAACCTCCCATTAGGATCCTTTATGTTCTGCAACCATCGTAAGGAGGAATGATCAGTAATAACAGTGAAATGGTTACCATATAAGAAGGGATGGAAGTGCTTGATTGCTAGAATTACTTCCAAACATTCCCGCTAAGTAACACTATAATTTCATTCAGCCTTCACTAAAGTTCTCCTATAGAAAGCAACAGGATGATCATTCTTCTCTTCATCACACTGAGATAAGATAGCCCCAATAGCGACGTTGCTTGCATCAGTATATAAAAAGAAAGACTTATCAAATTGGGGATGAATTAGAACAGATGCCTTGATTAAGGCAGTATGCAGAGAATTGAATGACTGTTCTTGAGCTGACCCCCACTTGAAGGACACTCCTTTTTGCAATAGGTGAAATAAGGGTTCAGCCATATCAGCAAAGTTAAGAATAAATTGCCAGTAATACCCAACCATGCAAAAAAGACTTGAATATCCTGTAAAGAAGGGAGGAGGCATTCATTGGATGGCTTGAACTTTGTCTGAGAGGGGTTGAATCCCTTTATCTGAAACCATATGTCCTAAAAAGTCCATTTTGTTTTAAAAAATGAGCATTTGGAGGGTTTGAGTTTTAAGGAAGAGCCCCAAATTTGGCTGAAAACTTCTTTTAGATGGTCTAAATGCTCAGTAAAAATTTTGGAGAACACGGTAATATTGTCAAGATATACCAGAACACAAATAAGTTTTAGATCACGTAGCATACTGTCCATGGCCCTTTGGAAAAGTTGCTGGGGCATTGCTTAGTCCTTGATGCATATGAGTTGGTTCAAACAACCCTTCACTCAATATCAGGGCACACTTGGCATGATCTTCTGGTGATAACTCTATTTGCCAGTATCCAACTAGCTAAGTCCATGGCCGAAAAATAGGTGGATTCAGCTAACAACCTAAGAGAATCATCAATCCTAGGTAAGGGATAATAATCTCGTCAATTAATATCATTCAGTGGGCAATAATCTATCACAACTCGGTGGGAACCATCTTTCTTCTTAACCAATAACAATGGGGATGCCCAAGGACTATTGAAGGGTTTCAATAATCCAGCCTCCAACAATTGATGCAACTCCTTGGTAACCTGGGCTTCTTCTACTTTAGATTTCTGATAGGTCTTCGCACTAATAGGAAGGTGATCACAAGTTTCAACATAGTGCATCACTCCTTTTTTTAGTACTAGATGGTCCCAACCCAAGAGTGCATCACTCCTTTCATCTTCCCAAAATCGTAAGTATGCTTAGCAAAGATGTCGGAATATTCATCTAACAATTGATGCATTTGTTTCTCCTGTTCACTAGAGAAGTGTTTTCTGATAGCAGGACTTACAATAAGGATTTCCTGATCATTTTTTAATCCAAAGTCTTGTAGACTCCCGAAGGGTTTACCATCATATATATGAGATAAGGGTAGTAACTTGACATAAGCAATTGGATGCTCTTGATCTACCAGTTTCAGCTCATTGGTAAGGTTCGCCAGTAAGACATATAATAATCCTGAATAAGCATAATCCAATACTCCAGGACAAGGCAAAAGCTCTTTAGCAGAAGTATTGACAGTGCCTTGAACTTGTAACAAATGTCCCTTGAAAATTGAAAAATGCAAAGAAGTGTTAATAATTACTTGTAATTTTGGCGGAATAACTAATTTCTCAGGGGAGAATATAGGCATTCCCTCTTCAATATCAGCTGAGGTAGGAGGTAATTTTACATGAGAACTTTAACGTAATATTGAAGTGAATAAGACCTTTTTGTTCCCTCTAGCAGACTTAACTGATGTCAAGTAGAAGCATGATTGGATAAAAGTAAGGGAACTCTATACCCCAAGAGAGACAAAGATGAGTCAGGGTAATTGATAATTTCATTGAATTCTCGTAAAATTGAGTCCTTAAAAGTAGGTCATAACTCACTTTATCAAGTACAATGGCAGGGATTGTAAAACTTAACTTCCCAATTTTCAGGGGAAGGGATTAAAAGGCTCTAATAGACCAAGTACTTTTGAGGTCCAGCCATGCCATATTCTTCATAATGAGAAATACTGGGTGTTAATTTGATCTGTTTGACCAATTTTGACGAGACAACATTCACTGGGGATCCAGTATCTATGATAGCTTTGGCATTGACTTGATTCACTAAGAAGTCAATATGGGTAATAGTGCTTCCAAACTGAGAAATAATGCCAACAAGGAGGGAAAGGAATAAGAAGAATGTTCGTCTTTATTACACTCAATCAAACTTTGATGCTCTTGCTGCGCAATCATATCATTATCAAGGTGGAGAATCTTATTAGTCTTGTCTCTTTTCTTCTTCTCATCTGCTTCTTTTTAAAACAACGATCCTCAGTATGGAAATAGCGATGACAGTGATTACACTGGATCGCCCTAGTTTTTTCAGGCATGGCCTAGACTTTGGGGTGACTAGGTCTAGGAGACTCATAAACTTGGGGTTTTTAGAGAATTGAGGAGGCAATTCCAATGAGGCCTCCTTAATGTCTAAAATACTTCAGAAATTCTTTTTTACACTGATTAGATAAACTTGCATTTGAGTCCTGGAAGTAAAAGCTGACAGAACTGCAGTAATTGCATCATCTAATTTTAACTGACCACAGGCTACTAGAGTTTGAGATTCCCAATAGAACCAATGAGCAAAGTCTTTGATAGATTCATTTTGGTGGGGCTGTATACCCATAAAATCCTGCTTTTGTGAGGATAAGGTTTGCTCACTCCCAAATTCTTTGATCAACGCTTCTTTGACCTGAGACCAAGTAGAGCAAATCATTAAGTGGGGAACCATAATATCCTTAGCCAATCAATTAAGGCAGTTAGGCAATTAATTCAGCTTTTGGTGATCTGTGGCCTCACTTAGTGCCTTTTCATAAAGCTAGAGGAAGGAGATAATGCTGCCTTCCCCTGGGGAGTATTTGTCCTTAAATACTTGGTTTGAAACTCATGGAAGCATTGGTGGTCAAAACATGCACTCCAGGTTGTTCTGATTGAGTGGAAACATAAGGAGGTGGAATCTGAAGCTTGAGAAGAAAATTGAGGGTAAGGGCCAACAGCTTCAGTATGAACTTCACTAATCCGATGATTTAGATCAGCATGCCCTACTTTCTCATCTAATTGGTGATATAGCTCAAAAATCTGTTCCTGCCGTGCATTGTACTTGAGTTCCAGCATCTCAATTTTCTCTTGGAGCAGTTCACCTTTTGATTCACAAGCATGTAGTAAGATATTGGTATCCTTGGCCCATTTTCCCAGATTGATCAATTCGCTGGATAAAGACTGAAGTGACAAGAGGGGATCAATTGGTACCCCATTGGGGGTTAGGTTACACTCTTTAACCAATTTAGAGAATTGTTCACGCAAGTGGTTCATCATTTTAAAGAGAGAGTCAATTTGCTGGTAAGATCCTGAGTGCCCATCGGCACCTGGAGGTCTCCAAGGTCCATCCATGCCTGGGGGTCCACGGGGTCCTACACCCCCAGGTGGGCCACGAAGTCCTTCAACCCCAGGAGGACCCATATTTCCAGAGGCTTTCTATACTTCATTAACCTGGAATTGAATTCCTGAGTACATTTGTTCCAATTGGAAGAGACAGGTTCTAATTAACTCTTCCATCGATTGACTATGCTCAGAGAGTTGGGAAATACCATCTCTCCATTCTCTCTGAATCTCCTGTACTTGCTTAGGAACTGTCCATCAACAAAATTAGACATCCCACAATTGAGCTGAATGAGCTGCTGATGTACTTTGTTGAGAAAGGCCCAATTACTAATGATAGAATCACGATTATCTCAGCTAAACTCAGAGGCTGACTTAAAAATTTGGAAATATAATTATTCAAGGATTGGAGTCCTTCTAGTAAATTGAGCATCCCTTTATGATGTATTCCAACTACAGGTAATAAATGGTATAAGGTAGGATGTACGAGTTGGTGCAAATATTTCTTGGGGCCAATTCCTGGCATTTGAGAGGTTTGCAGCACTTCCTGCAATATAGTAGGTACAGCATTAGATCGAGATCAGGTAGAATGGATTCCAGGGATTAAGGCCCCTTCAAGCAATTGATTAATGATATTTTGTAAAGCCTCAGGCGTTATTTGAAAGTCTGAGGTAAAACTTAGTTTAAGACCATAAAATTCCAAGTTGGCCCAAAATTCCAACGTGGAGGGTAATCTTGGGATTTGGGCTCCAGTTGAACGGACCCATCATAAAATGCTGCCTTGCTCTTGGTCTTGAGCTTTGTCAGGTGAAAAATGAGAATCCATAGTAGTGATAGGCGTTTTTAACTGGTGCATAACTCAGAGTGCCCCTGTAGTAAGCACCAGTCTTGAAGGTTTTGAATTGCACTTCAAAAATGGCAGGTTTTCTTAAAGTTACGTTGGGTGGATTCTCCAAAAAAGCGAATATTTAAAAGTAGAAGACAGATAATTATTTGACCTAATTTTTATTTTTGAAAAGAGAGATTATTTATAGGATTTTTAATGGTTTATAATCTATCAGAGAGAATTAATCTCTGCACTATCAAATCTTCAATCAATTGATCAGGATTAGATTGATAATTAACCTTGATAGATTGAGATATATTGCTCACTCCTTCTGATGATGTCAGGGGAATTGATGAAGTGGATTTTTGGAGATATGAGAATTTGGTGAAATCCTGACACCAGTCCAAGCACATTTTCCTATCAGATGGAAAATGTCAGGGGAGTTTTGCCACTGCCCCATACTGGGGCAACTATCGGGGAATCTGAGGACATTGGAGCAAAGCTACTGTGTCAATCAAGATTTACTTTTTCTGTATAATTTGCTTGAAAAGTTATGCCAAGCGGAAAAGCTAAATTCTAGATAATCATATTATAGGACAAGTAAAGGAAAACTTAAAAATTGAAATTTTTTGAGACTTAGCATGAGATTCCTCTCAGCTACCAGTTATTTATACTATAAATTTGCTAAGCTTCAAAATGAGGGTTTTACCTAATTGATTTAGGGATTACAAAGCAGAATTTCGATAGATCTGAGATTCTTTTTAATACAGAGTGGGGGAAATGTTGCACCTTGTTTCAGAACCACAAAATTGCCAAACATGCATCAAACATATCACAATGCTATTATTGACATATATGTGTGTGAACGAATGTTGCATACCATTTGAAATTATAATACTGCCAAAGCGTATATTAAACATCCTTCAGTATATAATGTTTAGTTTGCAAGAATTGGTCAGATAAAAAATATATTATTAATTTTATTCTGGGGAAGGCTGACCATGAGAGGGAAACTTTCTGATAAACATCAACAACAGAACACCAAGAAAACATAAGGGCACCCCAGAGGAGCTGAAGCTACCTCCTGTTGCCAGAAGGACAACCAGTGGAAGGAAGAGGGGAGTGTCAGGTGAGGCATGTTCCAAAACCAAACATAAATGAAGGAGAGGGGTTGATGAGAGAAACCAGAAATGGAACCAGGATGACACCTACTGGCGGAGGCAGGATGGCAGGTGGCTAAATAACTAAACTGAAAGTGATCTGATAGGTGAGAGTGGAAGTGATGCACGGCTTCATGAAGGGTGGTGGTAGTTCCAGAAAGTGCGTCAAGGACAATAGTGTAGATCATCCATAAACCGCCGGCCTCATTAATGAAGAAAACACCCAACTATATCTCCTTATGCTCCATGTCACTTATGCTCCCACCTCAATGCTGTCCGCTATGGTCTGCCAGCAAAAGCAGGCACCGGATAAAATTTTCCCAAAGCCTCCTCGCCATCTGATATGGCTACCTAGGCTGATAACCTAGGGGCTATATTAGAAATTTTTTTAATTTATGATAATCCCTTTGTTTGGCCCATTTGCAAATAAAGATGTGTGGCAGCTCCCCCAATTGGGTTGCGCAACACTAGTACTAAAAAAATAGATCTCCCCAATTCACTATTGCAACAATTAGGGCGTGGAGAGAATGGTAGATAAGGGAGGTCATGGAAAAGGTGAAGATGTTCTTATACATGCTGAAAGTCTGTACTTGCTCCTGGCAAATAAGATGAATAACATCTCACTAGATCACCTGTGATGGCGGGCAATCTTCCAAGGAATGGACTAATGACCTGTATTGTCACACACAATGCATAAATACTGAGAGGCAATGGACCGCTCAGCAGTGCAGTACACCTTTCTCAGGCATCTTCACACATGGGCGCGAATATGGAGTTTTTGAAAGAGGATGGTGTGTGTATCACCAAAGTCCTTTTGGGTCTCCAGAGAGTATGTGATGTCCATATTGTCAAGGTAGTCCACACGGGAAATGAGGGAGGGATATTGGGGTATCAGGTTGTTTAAAATGACATGGCCACAGACTTCTTGCTTGAAATGGGGAGTAGGGCGATCTCTCTGGGCGGTGTGTCCACTGATGCTTATTCTCCACACAGCACTCAGCATATAGAGAATAATTTATTTAAATGGGCGGCGTCCCATGCGAGCCCACTGAAGAGGGATGAGAGGCCAGATAGTCAAGTAGATAATGGGGGTGTGTAAGATTGCGGAGGCAAAGGGCGCAGGCAAAAGAGGAGTAGGCTGCACGTGACCAGTACTGATCTGAGACTGTGGGGTTGGTGACTGCAGCGATACAAGTGCCAATTATTTTAGTGACATGGGCCTCGAAGTTTTTCAGGCCTATACCACCACTATGGCGAGGACAAAACATGACATCCAGGCGCACAGGGGAGGAGGATTAACCAAAGCCACCCTTGTAGGAGGGCATACAAAGAGGTGAAAAAATAGGGGGAAAAGGTGACGGCATGGGCCACAAACCAGAAGTTTTTCCAGGAGCATAGAGTTGCTTAGCTCAACCTGGCTTGTGAGGGTGTTCTGATGGGCTCTGAGGGAGGCAGTGTACTTTGTGACATTTTCTAGGATGTGGTGCTCCATTACCAATGAGGTGAACCCTCCTGCTTTAAACACACTCCAAAATGTTGCAGTGGACCACCAGTGGGTCTTGACATTAAAGGGAATACAAGCAGGGTGGTATAGGATGGTCAGGGAAAGCGAACCAGAGAACTAGCTGTTAGAGCATTCTGACTAAGGGATGCCAGGGACCATCAGGCTTGGTACTAGCTGAGGAGAATAATTTCACTTTTGGAGGCTGTTGCGATTCTGATATGACTGGACGATAAGCCCTCAGTTGTGATGGCAGAATGGATTGGATCTGTTGAGTTTACTATTAGTATCAATTATTTGAGCGCCTCGATGTAAGGCGATATTAGGTTATTGTGAAATTGCCTCAAATTAGGCAATGGCAAAATTAACAAATGAAGAATTGATGGAGCCAATGAGATATGGCGAAACAAATTACTAAGCTATATAAGCGGTAGCATCTAAAGTTGCTACAATATAGGTGAGACGAGATGATCAAAGGAGGGTTGTTGTTAAGTAAGTTTAGAGAAAGTGGAATAGGAAAAAATCCGCGATATTAAAGTATATTAATTAAATAAGTTGTGGGAGCAAGTACTCCATATTTATTTTAAAGGGTTATTCTGTTGTTTTGATGGCAACGATCATCATATCATTGTTCCTACTTGCTCAGTGGGTTGAACCCTGTGCAAATACATCGGCATATCTCTTGATTATCGCCAATTTTATACCAGAGGCATTAAATACAGCGTTACTGACCCTGGAGTAATACTGAGTAGTTGCCTCCAGTGAGCATGCATCCTGGTTTTTAGATACCCCAACCACACAATTGTCAGCAAATGCCAGCATTCTAACAGGTGCTTGGCCTTGAACATGGACACCAGCAAGATGGGCATTCACATAGCGTAAAAATTGGTTGAGGCTGAAGTTGTCTAAGAGTGGGCTTAAAGGGTCCTTTGGCGGAGACCCCTTTGAGAGTGAACTACATCAGTGATGAAACCAGGGCCACGCACAGCATTGTAGCAGAATCCGTGAGCAGCATCACCCAATTTATGAACTTTAGGGGAGGTGGAATTTCTGGAGGCAGGCTTTGAGGTAATTTCAATTGACCCTATAATAAGCTTTTTGTTGGTCTAAGAACACAAACGCCCCAGTATCTGTGGATTGGAAGACATTGGACACTGTTTTTATGTTGTCCCATATTGACCGCTTGAAGATAAAACCAAACTGCTCAGAGGAAATTACTTAAGGAGCAACTTCCCTAGGCGGTTGGCCATAATTTTAGTAGTTAACTTAGTATCTGTATTAGTAAGTGATATGAGGCGCCAGTTTGCCAAGTCCAGATTATCACCTTTCTTATACAGAGTTATCATATAGACCTCCTAGCCCCTAGGCAGAAGGAGCGTTTCTAAAAGACATTTTTTCATTGAGGAAAGCATTGATGAGGAGAAATAATTAAAATATTCTTTGTAGAACTCATATGGAATCATATCTGTACCTGGGAACTTCCTATGCAGTGCACCATAAATGGCATACCAGAGTTCATCACAAATAATTTAATTTTCAAACTCTAGGTATTTAACTGGTGCGGATATGTGCACCATTGAGAAACTCATAAATTGCAGCAGGGCTCACAGGTTTATACTTATACAACTTGGATTAAAAGTCAAGCTTTGACTGTCCCTTCAGTTGGAGTGTCTGTGATGGAGTTGTCTGTCCGCCTCACCTATGTGCAGGATAAGCTCTGTCACAGCGTGTAGAATTTGTAGAAAAAGTAGGAAGAACACATGTCACCCGCCATTTTCCTTGAACTAAACACAAACGCTATGTTTGTGTTGTCTTATAGTGCATTGAGACGAGCAGACACTTCTGCCAACTTACAGCCCCAAGTTGGGCTATACCCTGCTGCAGGGAGATTAGACTCCATGTGGTCAACTTCCACTAGCATGCACTTAATAACCACTAATGTGGCCCAAGAGTGTCGCAATGAGATGTGGAATGCCTGAAGGATGGTGTTTGCCTTGAAGGCTGACCAGGTAGAAAGTGTATCAGCGCAGTTTGGTTTGTCAAACTCCAGTGCTAAAGTTTCAGTGTCCAACCATACTGAAAACATGGGAGACGTGATTTTGGCTGGGAAAAGTTTACACCATTTTGGCACCTGTGCCTCTGGGCTTGACAAAGTGTAGGACACTGACACCATCCTGTGGTTGGAGAAATTAAATTTTCGTTGTTATAAAGCGCTCAATATGGGGGCAAAAGTTATGGTGCAACAATGAGGTCAATGCAGAATATAGACCTCAGCTGACCGTTGTGCGCATGGGGGCAGGACATGTTGGATAGAAACGGTGAATCCTTGGGGGTGTCAAAAAGCCACAAGGTGGATTTTAGAACGTGGAGTTCGACATGCCCCTGTGGGGGTGGGTGTTAAAGGCCAGCAGTTGGTGGCTGGGTTGGTCCAGCAGTTTGAGTCGCCCACCACAAAGGAATTAGGTGGAAGTGGGAGGGAAGTTAAGGCCAAGAGGAAATCCTAGCAAGTCGCACATGGGTCAGGGTGTAAACATTAATTATAGCATGTGATCCATCAGCCCATTAAAAGGACATGACCATCACATGACCATCAAGATACAAATTTTTAGATATAAATTTAAAAACTATGGGTTGCACATATAAGCAACCCACAGTGCAGAGACCAAAAAGAAAGGGAGGGGAGTATAATGATTGTCCATTAGTCCTTGGCACTATGTGGAAAGTGGGATTTCTGAATATCCAGGATGTCCACAGCTAAATTGGTTTAAAAATACAGTTTTCTAGCCTTGGACGACAAAGCCTTGAGTCCAGAGATTTTCAACATCTGTATTGTGAAGGAGACCCCATTGCACCTTAGGTGCAATGGGAAGGGACCCTTGCCCTTCCTGCGCTACTTTTTCAGAAGCTTCTTTTTTTTTAGTACTAGATGGTCCCAACCCATTTTCAGAAGCTTCTTTGACTTGCAAATATGTGCCTTATGACACCTAGTAGCTGTCCTTAAGGGTTACCTTTGCTTTGGGTTTAATTTCAGTTTTGGTGTTTTTGATTTTAGTTAAATTTCATATTGAGTTGCTCCTGCAGTGCACATCAGCAGTTGACAAAAACTTAGTGAAAGCTGGGTTGGGAGACTATGTTCCAATTGGTGTGTAGTAACTTTGATTGGGTTAATTTTACTCAAACACCTGGTCCACAGGTTCGCGGGACCAATTTGATTGGTGAGTGAATTCTCAAGTCACTTCGGCTATAAATTATTCAATGTTGGCCTGGGTTTGGGAAGGCGGGATCACAGATGCTGCCAAAGCCACTTCCTTAACCACTTTTCTACAGGCCTGTTTGTCATTCTTGCATTCTTGTGGGGACACAGGTTTAACCTGAATATAACACCCCTGCATACCCTATGGGAAGGCGCCATCAGTGTCAATGGCAGGTTTATAATGGGAGTCAACGCTTCCCGTTGCATTTGGTAGAATTTCTTGCTGAGTTATGCTTTCCCTGGAATAACAGGTGTGTTCTTTATGGCCAAATGCATGAAAATAGGTGCAGATAGGGTGCACTATCCACCATAATGAAGAATGGGTGGGAGTGTTTCTTGTCAATATTGATAACTGCAGTGTATGAATTTTAAATTTTATTCAAGGTGGGCCAACCTGGGGATGATACCGCACCAATTGAAAAGAAATCGAATGAATGGGAAAGGAGGATAAAATCCAGAAAACCTCCATGTGCAGCATATGATAAGCCAGGAACTCCATGGACCGCCTTTGCTATTTGCTATCTCGGTTTGGGGCATTGGTGCGCAACGCCAACACAGTCATAGTCGTCCCCTACCCAAAGTTCCTCTACTGGAATTGAACTTGGGGAGGCAGCGGTAGAGGTCCCTATTATACCACTGAGGTATCCTCCCCAACTGCAGTGTATGAGATTTAAGTTGTCTTCTGCAATGACTGTGGATGGGGTGATTACTGCAATTGCTTTGGCTGTGCTAAGCTCTGGCATAAGCGTGAGGCGCTTCATTTTAAAAGATTGTAATTCCCCATAACTTTTTAATCCATCTGAGAGATATCATTCAAGTACTGCATGTCTCACTGTTATGTGGAGAAAGTCAAAAGTAACAAAATTTGGTTAGATTCGGTCCAATGCGTGCACTTCATTTTGACCACCAGTTGACCATCTGGGAGATCAACCACCACACACACCTGTGCAGCTTTGTCCACTGCTTGCACAGTTTTAACACTAGGTCAAGCCATTCGCAGGTCATAGAATGAGGTGTGAATACACAACGGCTGGTAAGTGTTTTTCACATCACCACAGAACGCCTCCCAAAATGCCATTAAACTTATGTCCAAAAAAAACTTAAAATCCATGCTCCACTGATGAAATGGGCTAGAATATGGAGTTTTGATGTATTGGTTGCATTTTCTTGCCAAGAAAAATTCCAGTGTGATATCAACGCCATTTTCTTAGTTTTTTCATGGCCACCAATGTCACTGGGGTGGTTCCTAAGTTTGGATGGTGTAAAACTGACCCTGTGCCCTTTATTATGTGTCAGGATTTTAACCAGATGGAATCTCCAACTACTAATCATTATTTTGGATGAAATGCCAATCTCAGCAGAATGGCTCATTAACTGAATTTCGTGGTATTTGATATGATTGCTGGTTGTTGCTCTCCAATTGAGTTGAGACAAAATTAGTATTCTTCTAAGTTTGAAGTAGGTTTGATTGGTGCCAATCGTTGGCCCCAAATTAGTATAAGGATCACTGGCAACTAATAGCTGAGGATGATCCAAAATAAAGTCAGCTAGCTGAATCAGTGTTTGACGACAACTGCCATATGTGGATTATTATGAGAATTTCTGGCGGAAAGCCAATGTATTCGCTATTAATCATCCATCTATGATTTTGCTGCCTGTACTAATAATTCAATGTCAGCGGATCTGATAATTATGAGTTCAAGGGTGGCCAAGTTTGTTTCTGGTGCCTCATTAAGTATAATAAATTATCACCTGAATAAGGTGATTCCTAATCAATTGATTGATTCAAGTCAAGATGAGAGGTTGGTGAGATGTCAGAATATTCAGAGTCAAAAACTGAGCAACCAAAGCTGTTTCCAGAGCATTATTATCAACTCAAAGGTCAAATCCAAATTTGACATATATTTAGATTAATCATTTATACAGCTCACCGGTGACTTAAGGCTAAGAATGAGCAAATCTAATAATCAGTCATTTGTAAGGATGGGGAACTTTTCTTTCTCGTTGCAATCACTATTGCAACCTATTCAATTTAAGACTGAATCTAGTTTGATAAACTCACAGAGGAGATTAGTCTGCGCCCATGTCAGGGAGCAGTTGGGCAAGTAAGGTAAGAGGAGCAGGTGGAAGGCCCGCGGCCTCCAACATTTGAAAACGCCCCAGAGAATCTGGCGGAATAGACAAAAATCTTAAGAAACTGGCGGTCACAATTTCCCCAGAGATACTCGCATGGCAAGCATGATGCAACCAGTACATCAACACACCACACTCCCAACCACTTTTGTCGGTGGAATTTGGAGTCTGCATGTATCTGGACATCCAAAAAATGGCCTTATGGGAAAAATTTTGTGAAGATGTACACAAAATTTTCCCAACTGCGGTGTACGTTGCACCTCACTCCATGTCACACAGTTGGCTGGACCTAGGTTTCAAAAGCAAAAAAGCAGCAGATGAGGCTGCAGTGGTGCGCATAGTGGTCGACCTCCCTGAAGGGCAACGGGTTGTCAAAACCAAATGCACCAGATGGACAAAATCAAACCAAATTTTCCTCACATTTGACTTTTTGCCTACTATGGTAAAACGTGACATTTTGGAACAACACCTGAAAGATGATCTCACCGTATATGGCGAAATACAATCTTTTGAAATGCAACGCTTCATGCTGATACCACACCTGTGCACCGGCAAAGCCATTGCAGTTCTGACCCCAACTGAGAAGATCGCGAAGGACCTAACCCAGATCCTGCACTCCACTTTTATTGATATTGCAGGGCATACCACCCACCCATTCTGGGTGACCATGGACAGCGCGCCCCCCATTTGCACCCACTGTGATGTGTTTGACCATAAGGCACACGCGTGCCCCATCAAGGAGGGCGTCACATTCCAAGAACACCCCTCGGCGGCCATGGCCAATGGAGAGGCGCAATACAAACCAACCGCAAGCACCAAGGAGGTTTTCCGTGGGGAGCACAAGGCTGCTACCTATTGGTAAAGCCTATCTCCCCGCAAGAATGGAAGAAGGCCAAGCAGGCCCATAGGGCCGCGGCCAAGGAAATGGCTAAGGCCACCACCGCTATCCCACACTCACAACACCAGGAGGACATGGAAATCTTTGTGGCGGAAGCAACTCAGGAATCTATCAACCAATCATATTGGGAAGCCCATGCTGAGCGGGCCACTCAATTTGAGGATCCAATGGGAGACTCAATCTCACCCAATCGTTGCACCCAAGCTACAGTCAAAACTGACTTGGGACCTATCCCAACTGAAAAAAAAATTTTGCCCCGCTCAATGGTGCACCAAACTCACCCGCACCGCAAAAAATTCGTCCAATGTCAGGAAAACAAAAAGCAAAGGTTAAAGCCAATGTGACTCTTTCTGCAAAAATTAACAAAAACTCCAATAGCGTTGCTGCTAACACCTGCGCTGCTGTGAAAGCCTGTGGGGACCTAGAAGAGGCTGGTGGGCCTGGGGGCCCACCCCCTCGCACCTAAGGTGTGATGGGGGAAACCTTCACTTTAGGGATATTAAGTATCGCTGGACTCAAGGCCTCCCCATCCTGGGCTAGGAAACTGAGTTTTTTACAACACAATTTACCCGTGGATATCCTGGCCATCCAGGAGTCCCACTGTCCATGAGGTTCCAAGGAAACTTGGAAAACAATGCTCCTCCCATCCCTATCTTTTTGGTCAAAGCACTGTGGGGTGCTAATTTAAAAATAATTTTTTCAAATTTGTATCCTCATAAACATTCCTAAATGGCTGAGTGCTCATCGTCACCTTCTCGTGGGCCAATGTAGCACACGCAATCATCAACATCAATGCCCCAAATGGTGCACACAAGCATCAGGAATTTTTCTCATCAGTCAAATCCCTCCCGCTACCCCCTGATTCTTTCCTAGTCAGTGACATGAACTGTTGGCTAACCTCACCAATGGACCGGTGGCCTCCCTCACCCCACGCCCCACAGGGTCATGTAGAACTACACGTTCTAAAGGCCACCCTTGGGTTGATGGATGCACTGCTGCGATATGCCCCGCTGCTCAAAAACATGACGCATCCCCACGTCCACAACAGCCAATTAAGGTCCATGACCTGCATCGACCTTATTCTAATGCTGGCGAGATTCCAACCCCACATCTCCCACTTTAAAACAACAAAAATGGAATTCTCCGACCACTGACTGGTCTCAATAACCTACCACCTACCTGTCACAGTTGCTAAGGCCCCACATTGGTGCAAAATCTGCCCCCTGAGCTTGCGTCACCAGGATTTTCCACATGGGTGGAAGAGGCAACTTTGGCAAAAGAGTTTGTTGCACCATTTTGTGCGGACCCCATTTCCACATGGGCAACTTTCAAAGATGACACCATCCGCCACTCTCACCATCTCTCCTCCAGATGCTCACGAGCCACATCAGCGGTTATCTCGCGCGCTCTGGAAGAATTGACACACTTGGAGTCCAACATTCCAGCTACAGGATACAGCCCTGCATGGGGCTGGAAATGGGCGGAGGCAGCTGCCCACCTCAACGCACTCAAAAGGCAACATAAACATCAGGTTTGTGTTCAATACAGGGCCACACGCATCACAAAAGGTGACAATTGCACTGCATATTTCTTTAAAAAAAATTTTGCACCACGCCAGAGCGTGGCCTGCACACAGGTGCGAAGATTGGATACTTCTATTGTGGATACACCAGCCGAAGTGGCAATCAAAATGCAAAAATATTACTCCGAGTTGTACTAAGC
The DNA here is from genome assembly GCA_022478985.1 of Massospora cicadina. Lineage (NCBI taxonomy): Eukaryota > Fungi > Entomophthoromycota > Entomophthoromycetes > Entomophthorales > Entomophthoraceae > Massospora > Massospora cicadina. The sequence goes on from JAKSZP010000202.1 coordinate 131,542, forward strand.
CAAACCAATTCAGCTGGCCGTAGTGGCAGAGTTTCTCAACCGAGCTCATATCTGCATTATTTTCCAATACCTTAAATAATGAATTTAATTACTATGAACAAATTATGGACAGCCATTCATGGTGCGCCAAACTGAAAATGCTCAGGCCCAGATGGCATTCCATATGAGTTCTACAAAAAATATTTCAAATATATATCTTCACTTCTGCTTGCCTCACTTAACCAAAGCCTGTTGGAAATGCGCCTCCTACCAGGAGGACATGAGGCCTTTACTGTCACACTCTTCAAGAAAGGGGATAAGCTTGATTTAGCCAACTGGCGCCCCATTTCTCTAACAAACACAGACACCAAAATTTTAACAAAAATTATGGCTAACTGATTAGGGACTGTAGCATCTGCCACCATCTCCCCAGAACAATTCGGTTTCATCCCCAGAAGGTCAATTTGGGATAATGTGCACTCTGTGGCTAATGTCGGTCCACAGCCTCTGGTGCACTTGTATTCTTGGACCAACAAAAGGCCTATGATAGAGTAAACTGGGAATACCTAAGGGCCTGCCTCCATCAATTCCGCCTACCCCCTCACTTCATCAACTGGGTGATGCTGCTCACGGAATCTGCAACAATGGCAGTGCGTGGCCCTGGCTTCCTAACGGAAGTAGTCCGCCCTCAAAGGGGCTTGTGACAAGGGGACCCCCTCAGCCCACTCTTATATAACTTCAGCCTTGACCCACTACTGCGAAATGTGAATGCCCAACTCAATGGGGTCCATGTGCCAGGCCAAGCCCCAGTCAAGATATTGGCGTTTGCAGATAATTGTGTGGTTGGGGTATCTAATAATCAAGATGCACGCGCGCTTGAAGCTCTCATCCAGGAATATTCCCGGGTAAGCAACGGGGCACTGAACGCCTCCAAAACCAAAATCATCCTCCTTGGTCAGTTTCAGAACTGCTGGGCCCCAGAAAATAGTTCCCAACCTGGCCCATCTGCTCGCCCGCGTCCACGCCTTACTAACTCAACACACACCGCTCCACTGGTGCTCCCCTTCATGCCAAGTCCTACCATAGGACCAGTGCGCCATCTGGGCGTGTGGGTGGAGGCAGGCGCGTATGCCTCAGCAGTAATGGAAAGTCGTATTCTAGACAACGTGATGAAGCGCATCGCCTCCCTCAGAGCCCACCCTACTTCCCTTACTGGCAGGGTTGTTTTAGCCAACTCTATGCTCCTATCCAAAGTCTGGTTCGGAGCCCACGCCATCCCCTTCTCCCCAAGCTTTTTCAAATCCTTGTATGCCTTGCTGCAGGGATGGCTTTGGTCAGGCCACCCTCCACCAGTGCGGCTAGAGGTCATGTCTGGCCCTCATCATCATGGTGGCATGGGCCTGCTTGACTTCAAAGCCCATGCTGCCAAGATCCTGGGCACCTGGATCGCGGCTGTCACCGCTCCTACACTCCCATCCCAACACTGGTCCCGCGCAGCCCGCTCCAACTTCTCCTGAGCCTTGGGCCTCAACAATCCATCGAACCCCCACTCCCTGATGAAATACCTCACATCACACACATTAGCCACAGGTCCTCACGGGACAAAAACCCACTACAAACGAATCCTACTCTCCATGCGGAGCACAGAGTGGAGAATTTGTATTAGCGGACATACAACCCAAAGAGGCCGCCCCTCTCCTCAGTTCACACAAGAGGTACAGGGGCTACCCATCCATGATGGCGTGATCCCCATTCGGCCCCATGTCCTATCCAGGGTGGACTACCTGGACATGATGGACATCCCTTATTCCATTGAGACCCAAAAAACAATCTGGAAATATGTAAATCACCCTCTGTTGCAGCCTCAAGTCCGCTCCCATGTGTGGCGCTGCCTGAGGCGGGTGTATCGTACAGCTGAGCACTCTAACGCTTTACACTCATCCTGTGTCGTGTGCGGCCAGTATGGAACGCTGTTCCACCGCCTGGAGAAGTGCCCCACCTCTAAAGTGATATGGCGCGTAGTTCAACGTCTGCTGGGCCAGGATCAAACGCATCCCTTCAGTCTGTCAAAGGATATGTTTGCTCTATCAATGGCCTCCCCCTCCCACCCTCCCTCCGTGCTCTGGTGGTTGCAATCGCCATGTGGACCATCCACACGATTGTCTTAGATGCCATCGCAGGCTCCACCCCCACCCTCCCAGAAACTGTCCAAAGATTCTGGTCTCATTTGGTGGACCACTTTCAAGTGTGGATGTTTGGATACCTCCCACTGCGTCGCCGACAGCTGGTCTCCTCCTGGTTCCCAGTCTGGTTCATCAAATCAGACCCCTTCCTCCACACGTTTTCAATAGTGGCTACGGCCCCTTCACACGTTCCCTCCCCTCCTCATAAAGTGGCGTTCCCGCTGGCAACAAGAGATAGCATCGCTTCTCTGGGGTGCCTCCCCCAGTACTAAGTTTATCTGTCCTGAGTCATATTCAGAAGTGTCCATCCCATGGTTGGCCTTCCCTGCAATAAATTTAAAAGTCATTGGTAAGGATGGGTTGAGAGTGTTAATGCCAGGGAAGTGAGTAAGCGCAGTGGAAGGCTGAAGAGTATGGTTGTCTGGAAGAACCAGCAGAAAGCTTATAGGTCAGCAATGGGCGCAGTATCCCTTTTTGTAAATTATATAGATACCTGGCGCTTCCCTTTCAATAAACATCTCCCTTTGCCCAAATCTATCTTTTGAATTAAGTATATTTATTTCGTTGGTTGGGTTAAGGGTTAGGGGATCCCCAAATGGCGTGGGTGACAAATCAAGGGGTCAGCTGGCGCTGCTGGCCCTGTGCCTAAGGAAAAACGGCAAGAGCTGACCAGTCTTTATACTGGTTAGCCTGCCAACTAGCAGAGCTCATAGTCAATTTTCTGACAGTGATGCTCACTACAGGGGGCTTCACTAGTGGTTTGTCCAAGTAGTTGGAGGACAGGTTAAGACCCAGCTCTCCTTTGAGGGGGCGCTGGGGTAAGTTTGGCTCACTTTGAGGTGTGCTATGCTGGAGGATACCATCTGTTTAAGTGGGGGGCAATGGTGAGATTTTTACCAGATGGATCCTCCCAATAGTATCAGAATTGGTGGTATCAGTTAGGCGTAATTGCCATCTAATTGCCTAGTATAATACTATTTAATGTTATAAATATTAATTTGATTTAGGTTTAGTGGAATCTGTGTTTGCTACTGAAATACTAATTCCAGGATCGTTGTGGGAGTTTCCAGCAGAAAGCTAATGAATCCGTTATAATCCAAAAATTGTTCCACTGACTAATTTGGAGCACTGGTAACTCATACCAAAGATGCTTGAAGTTAAATTTATATTATTTAACTATTATATGATCAACCAGCGACTCATGCCAAGGATGGGTCAAATTAATCTAGAATTTGGTGATCAGATGAGTGGATTGGGAGGGAATCACTATGATGAATGTATTAATGATCTGATAGAGTTCCATCCTGGATGTCTGAGGGGTTTAAGAGGCGCAGTAACCTAGGTATAATAGTTTATCACTTCTTCCAAATAAACATCTCTTTTTCGTCCATCTTTTCTTATTTGTTAGTAGTTTGTCAGCTAGATTAGGTTTAAGATGGGACAAGAGATCCCCAATAGACACAGGTGATCATTCCTGGAGTGGCCGGTGCTGCCAGCTCCCATGCCTCCTCCCTATGAGGAACCAGTGGGAACCTTTCCAGCTAGCTACCAGTGATGATGTGCTGACTGGCTGCCAACTTTGTGGGGTGCAGCGCGGAAGTGCCATAGCCACCCAGGAAGGGGATGGACTCACTGGGGCATACCCAGATGGGTTGGTGAAGGGTTGCGAGGGTGGGGCAGTGAAGGATTGCCTGAGCCACCCAGGATGGGGGCAGGACTCGCTGGGGCACACGCTGAGGACCCTGGGGCTAAGGCGAAGTCATTGGTTGGCTGGTGGGTGGGTTGGACGTGGACTTGTAGAAGGTTAATATGCTTATGAAGGCAAAATTTGGCAAAGGGTCCACCAGTCTTCATACTGGTTGGCCTGGCACACTAGTGGAGCCCACGGTCAATTCTGTGACAGTGGTGCTCACTACAGGGTTTCTGCTAGTTGGTTCTGGAGTATCTGATGGGTTGGTAAGGAGGTGGTGAGGATGTGCCGCTGTGGTTTGGTTCTGGCAATTGTTGGTGATGGGGAGGGGCAAGCCCTGAGCACCCACCTCACATGCCAAGGAAGGATGTAGGAGGATTATCATCTGGTTAAGTAGGGGGAAATTCCAGAATTTTAACCAGATGAAAAACCACAATGATTAATCATTATTTAGTATGAAATGGCCAATCCCAGAGGAATGGCTCATTGACAGAATTTCATGATAATTGATACAATTGCTGGTTGTTGCTCCTCAATTTGGGTTGAGCCAAAGTTAGTATTCCACTGAGTTTGGAAGTAGGTTTGAGTGGGGCCAATCGGTGGCCCCAAATTAGTATAAGGTTACTGGCAACTAATAGCTGAGGATGATCCAATTAGTATCAGCTAGCTGAATCAGTGTTTAACGCCAACTGCCATCTGTGGACCATTATGGGAATTTTTGGCGTAAAGCCAATGTATTCACTAGTAATCATCCATCTATGATTTTGCTGCATGTACTAATAATTCAATGTCAGCGGATCTGATAATTATGAGTTCAAGGGTGGCCAAGGTTGTTTCTGGTGCCTCATTCATTATAATCAATTATCACCTGAATAAGGTGATTCCTAATCAATTGACTGAGTTAAGTTGAGATGAGATGTCAGCAAGATGCTGAGATATTTCAAGTCAAATGTAAGTGACTGAAGCTGTTTCAGGCATATTATTATCAACTTGAAGGTCAAATCCAAATTGACGTTTATTTAGATTAATCATTTAACAGCTCACCGGTGACTTAAGGCTGAGGATGAGCTAAAACTAATAATCAGTCATTGGTAAGAATGGGGTGAGAGTGTTAATGCCAGGGAAGTGAGTAAGCGCAGCAGAAGGCTGAAGAGGGTGGTTGTCTGGAAGAACCAGCAGAAAGCCAATAGGTCAGAAGTGGGTGCGGTAGCCCTTTTGTAAAAAATATAAATACCTGGCGCTTCCCTTTCAATAAACATCTCCCTTTGCCCAAATCTACCTTTTGAGTTAATTTTATATATATTTCATTGGTTGGGGGTTGGGCTAGGGGGATCCCCAAATGGCACAGGTGACATGCCAAGAGATCAGCTGGTGCTGCTGGCCCTGTGCCTAAGGCAAAATGGCAAGGGCTGACCAGTATTCATACTGGTTGGCCTGCCAACTAGCAGAACCCTTAGTCAATTTTCTGACACCATGCTTGCCCAACCTTTACCTGACATTGGGTGCGCACTTATTTTTTTATAGAGATTATCAAACTTACTAGGCTTGAATCAAACTAATTGCAATAACTGAATGCAGTGAGAAAGAAAAGTTTTTAAATAAAAAATATAAAACATAGTATAGAAAAATAACCTTACTAAATCATCTGACTCAAAAATCATGAGGTGTAAATTTTTAAACCTGGTAATTTTGAGAAATAGGTCTCAGATTCCCAGTTTTGATATATTGAAAAATTTCTGGGATTTAATTATGATACTATCCCACATAAGACTCTTTTCTTATTATTTTCTTGATTTTCATTGAAATTTTTAATATTAGTTTTAGGCTTCTAGTGTTAATATATGAGCATACCATGAGAAAACTAGGCTGTAAGTGTAATTATATTAACATCTACAATTTTATCAATAGACTACAAGGCTGCTCTTTATCTATAGAAGTGAAATATTAGAACTAAAAGGGGGTTTTGTTTCCTAGAGGGAGATAATGATGTTGAGTTATTTTAATTTTGTTTAAGGACACAATGATAATATAACCAAAAATCTTTTGCCATAGTTTTGCCTTAAATTGGAGCTAACTGTTGATTTCTTTGCTTGCTAATAAGATGGTATAAACACAGGAAGTTAATAGATTACTAATATTAGAGTTAGCTCTAAATTTACTATAAATTTGGGAAGCCAAAATGATTTTAGTTGTTTATCAGGATGGGCTTCAATAAGATAATGAAGCAGAGATGATCTTTAATGGTAAATTTTGATATAGCTTGAAAATTAAATAAGAGGTAACTTCCAAAAGAATGATGACAAAATAAGATAAATTTAATTATGAAAATTCACAAGACTTTTTAAAGTGTAAGTAACAAATTTTGGAAGATAAAATAAGTAGGAAAATAGATATTATATATATATGGGCCTTCTGACTAGATTACATAAAAAAAGGGCAGAAGTGTAAGAATTATTTTATGTGTGGGACACATGGCCATCTGCTCAGCACAATAGTTTCTGAATATATTATAAGCTTATTTTATAGTAGCATTACTAAACTTAATAACAAATATCAATATTAAAGTTATTGAAAAAAGGTATGAAAAAGTTTAAACTCAATTGTCACACTTGCAGATATATATAGTTTTGTGGTGTTTAAGATTTTTAAAACCAATATTAACATATTTTTAGGAAAGATTTAGCAGTAGCAGGAACCCCCTGCATGACAACCACCCAAAGCTTCCTTTTTAACTCCATATTATCAATTAATTAATTAATGATAAGAGGGAATGGAGGAAGTTATTTTCGTACTAGCCAGAACAGGGTTTGAACCTGTTACAGCATTTTTACCCCACCTTAGCTTGTGGTTACATGTGCTCAACTACACCCGGTACCAAGATTAACGTATAATAATGTTAGTAATTTAGATCATAATCAATAAGCTTCTTTGGCGCAGTTGGCAGCGCGTCAGTCTCATAATCTGAAGGTCGCCAGTTCGAGCCTGGCAAGGAGCATATCTAAATTTGAATTAATATTTTTGATACGGGACTTATTTTATAAAAAAGTATATAAAATCTGAAAATCAAATCCATTTTATCTATAAAGGGCTATTTCATGGCTTATAGATTGTCAAACCAAAATACTAATAGAAATATATCTGTTACATACTCTTTTTACAGTTACAAACCTATTTTACATATCAAGAATTAAAGTCATATTCCCTTTTTAAGCTCGTTCATTTGTAAATTAATAGCAAATATAAACAGGACTACATAAAAATGAGCTGCAGCCCCAAATTAAGTTTAACTGGTGACCAGTTTCTTATTTTTGCTCAGTTTATAGTTATTGACTACTTTGATAAGTTTAATGTTCACCTAAGCATTTTATGGTTTTTGGTTGCTTTGATACATCCAATGGTTTTGACTAGCATATTGATGATACACCTCCTAATTTAATATATTATCTTTAGCATAGTGAAGTGATTAAGATACAACCTACTATTTAGCTTAAACTAATGAACTTATCAAATTTACAAAATCACATCTGTATAGACAAAACCAATGAGCCTATCAAATATCCAAATAATTTCCAACATAATTGTAAACCATTGAGCCTATTAAATTAACCAAAGACCTAACATATGCTTTGCTTATATCATCAACTATATCAAATCAGCTAAAAATTGCAACTATTTGACAAAACCAATGATCATCAAATCAAACAAATCAGCATCTATTAGCTAAAACCATTGGCCAATAAAAATTACACAAATAACACCAAATCGATTACAAAACCATTGATTTTATTGAATTAACTGGTTACCTAACATATGCTTAGTTTAAATTATGGAAACTATTAAATAGACCCAAAACACTAACTTCTTGGAAAAACTTATAAACATAACTTATCTTTTCACTTGACATTAATTTCAAGCAATTTTAGAAAAAAACAAGTCAATTTTCCACCACCTCCTCACTGCCAAATCTCCAAATTTATATCCTCATATCCATCACCTGCTGTCTCAGTAGGGGGCAGCTGTGCTTCGCCCACTAGCATTTATCACCCAGCAGGCAAATGGGTGCAGACTGTCTCATCCAGTCCACCAAATACATCTGGCCACTATGTCCCTCCAAGAAACTTAGCACTCCACCTCACATGATTCCATCCAACCTGTCCCCACCCTCTAGCCCTACCCTAATCCAATATTTGCTTTTGCCTTCACATAAATTACAGATGTCTCTTCCCATATGCTGACAAAGCAATAATTGAGCTGGCAGTGGCCACCTTTGCACCATCAGGGTTTATTGACTTCTGCCCTTATAAGGAAAATTTCAATATTGGATTCTAAACTGAAGAGGATGCAGCCATTGCAGCAGTTATGCCATTAATATATAAAAATACTCCCATTACCACCACCCAAACATGCCACCCATATGATACCACACTTATGGTAATCTTTGCAAACCTTCCCTCACACCTTCCCCCTCAAACACTTTATGAGGGGTTGATGTTGGGGTTTTTCCACATATGGAAAAAACCCTATCCTCCAATTCATTGTCCCAAGTGGTGCTGAATGCCTTGTGGCACCTTGGGCAATGGCCACCATTACCCCCCACCAGCTAAACATGGCCCAGCACATGCCTATATCCCATCTGCACCTGACCATTTCTTTTAGGCCTGCACTGACAATGGTTGCACAATTTGCCCCCTCTGCTATGAATTGGACCACACTAAAAAAGGTATGTCAATATAATTCCCACCCTGCGAACATGGCCAACTCTACCCTTGAAGCTGCACCAACAGTATTTGAGTGGGGATTTTGGATGCCCTCACCCCCTCAGGCCATGTACTCAAATCAGAAACAAAATCCAGAACCTCAAACCCAAGATGGTTAATGCACACCCATTCCAACCAATTGGGTGCAGGATTGGATCACTTTCAATCCAAAAAATCTCTTACCTAAAACCTACCAAACCATTGCTTTTCTTTCCTGTAAGCATCACTTTTGTTTTCAGGCGACAAAATTGATTCACTTAATTACAACGTGTATTAACTGTGCCATCCAATCAGGAGATGACAAAGTGACTGTTTCCACTGAACTCACACACCTATGCAGCAGTGATGAAGGGGAACAGAATGGGCCAGAAGGCCCAGATGCTCAACTTTAACCGCAGTGCAAAAAGGGACCATATGTCCCAAACAGTGACTATCTCAAGATGTTCCAAGATTTTCACTGAACTGGTAACATCAGCCATGCATTCTCTAAGTCTCTCATGAATTTGGTGTGTATATGAACTTTGGCGTTGAAGAACCTCTATGATATGAAGCAGTATGTCAGGCTATCTCAGAACGCTTCCCAGAAGCTGTAAGATTGACTGAAAAACTCACAATGGGAACCTTAGATCTTGGCTTCGCTACTTCTGAGGCCACAGATGCAGCCATAGCTGCCCCATTTGTAGTCACCTACACAAAGATGAGAGAGGCAAGGAGCCTGAACAAATACAGCCAATATCCCAATTACATGCACCCGTTTTTGGGATGATGAAAAATTGTTTAAAGTACTAGAAGGACTTCCAACCACTGAAAAGAGAAACTATCTGGAGGCAGCGCTAACATGTGGCCTGAGCGCATATGGAGAACTAGTATATTTTGAAATGGAGAAAAACCGCCTCCTGCCCCACCTGGCTACAGACAAGTCTGTAGCAATGATACTCCTGAGCATAGATGCTGATGGTGACATCAATTTAATACCACGCAAAGCATACATCTTGGACCCAAAGAGGAATCTGTCTTTCCCTTTCTCAGTTAGCCCAGAAAAGAGACCGCCCATATGCACGAGCTGCAACAAAGTAGGGCATAAAAACAATGTCTGTCTGGCTACATGAGAGGGGAGAAAGTTTATTGAGTGCGAAGAAAGTCTGAAGGATATATATCAGGGGAACGCATTAACAGCCCACCTCTGGGAATCACAAGCTATCTATGAGGTGGTCCAACCAGTCTCCCCAGAGCAACGTAAAGAAGTAAAGAAGGCCAGAAAGGCAGAGAAGAATCCCAAGCATAAGAATCAGAAAGAGGAGAAGGAAGCAGCCAAGAACAACATTGAGAAACAACAAGAGCACCTCTCTAGTATGACCGCCCCTAAGACAGCTCAGCAGCCACAAGATTATGCGCAATGAGCATTCCAATCAGAAAGGGACGACGCACACTTCCTAACTTTACACAATGGAGCCCAACCCATTCAAGTACCAGTTAACAAACCCATTTTACAAGCCAACAGTTTCTTAACCCTCAATGGGATGGAGGACAACAGTGCTCACTGTATTGAAAACCCAAATCGGAACTCTGGGCCACCAGAATGGCAATCAATTACACCAGAACAAACCATTTATGAGGGTCCTATAACTAGGTCTAGGCACAAGCAAACTACCACAGCTGCACAGGGTCAATCTGGACCTATGCAGTCATGGTAGGTGTGCTGGGCTCACTAACAATTGGGACTCTCAACATAGCAGGACTCTCATCCAATAAGTCACTGGATAAGAAACGAAAGCTACTGCTAAACCCACCGGTGGATGTTCTTGCCTTGCAGGAGAGCAAGTGCACCACTGGAAAGGAGAAAGAATGGTCCAGGCTCTTTCTCCCTTCACGAACATTCTGAACCAGCTTTTGTGGATTTTTAGTCAAAGCAATAGCTGCCATCACAATCACCAACTTCCACTCTCTTTTTTTTAGTACTAGATGGTCCCAACCCAAGGGGGATTCATCGATGTTTATTGAATTACGCCTGGGCTCCTAAGAGCCTGAGGCGAGGGAAGGGGAGGGAGGAGGCATCGAGAAAGGGAGGGGGTTTGCGCGCCAGAGCCATGCTGCAGTGACAACTGAGCGGGGAGGGTTGGCGACATAGTGCAGACCTTCAGGGCCATCTCAAAGTGTACCTGAAAGTGGGTGATCATGTGTGGAAGGGTCCACACCTGCTGGTCAAAGGCAGCACGAAGGAAGGAGTTATGGATGGTCCAGATGGCTGTGGCATAGGCGAGGACACGGAGGGGTCGGTGGCAACCAGGCAATGTCTGCTCAAACATGAGGTCTTGCACAGGGTGTCCAGACCAGGGCTGAGCATGGAGGAGCGCGCGGGCCTTTGGCCAAAATGCGGCGACACCTGGACAGGTGAAAAAACGATGGAGGTGGGAGTCAATAGGCTCCACACAGCGGGGGCAGCTTCGGTGCTGGAAGGTAGGGCCAGTCCAGTCCCCTGTCCTGTATGAACAGTGGAGCACCCTCCATAAGGTGTTGGACACCTTTGCTGACAGGATGGGGTGATAGACGTCCTTCCACGATTCCTTAAGGTCAAATCTCACGGAGGGAGGGAGGAGCTCAAGGAGTCTTGGGCGGATGGGAGGACGATCTTGGGGGTTGAGGCGAGTTGTGACAACTTGTCCATTGTGCACAATTGCATGGCGACGTGGGCTGAGGCCAGGGCCTTCCCTTCTGTATGGGAAGGCATGGTGGATCCGCGCGCCTACTCGTTTCAGGGCAAGGAGAGCCTGGTTCCAGTATGGGGATGAGGATGGTTTTAGGCGATGGCCTGGGTGGTTTGTGAGCTACTCCCCTAATGAGGTCAGAGATGCTCTAGGAAGACCTAGAGCTGCTGACACTGACTGGCGGAGGGCGGGCGCCCATTGGGGCATGGGGTCGCGTCCCAGCAGACAATCGGCCATAGGAACTTCAGGAAGATTGTGGTGGCGTGGGATCACGTGTCCAGAAGCCCTAGGCCCCCTTCATTGCAGGGTCGGGCAATGGTTGAGAGGGCCATTGGTGGATGGTTTGAGCCCCAGATCCAACAGCGGAGGAGTACATTGAGCCTCGTATAAAAGGCATCTGTGAATGGGCAGACGTGCGCTAGGAACCAGACTTTGGAGAGAAGGAACACATTGGCCATCAGAGCTCGACCCTGGGGGGTGATGTGCCGCCGGTTCCAGCTGGCAATCCTGGAGTTAACTGCTGCAAGGAGCAAGTCCTCATTGTCTTTTAGCGCAACTCCTTGTTGGTTGGTGAGAACGCCCAGGTGACGGAAGGTACCGCGCTCAGGTTCAATACCAAATGGTGGGGGAAGGTGGGGGAGCCGACCTGCACAACTGTTGTCTTGGAGGTGTTGACCATGGCGTTGGACGCCTTGGTGTACCTCTCAATGGTCACAGCAGCGAAAGCAACATCCCTCAGGGCAGCCAAATGCAATGGCAGTGTCATCTGCAAATGCCATGGTGCGTGTGGGGGCTTTACCTGGGACCAGAATCCCTGTTAGCTTGTCCTGTAAGGAGGCCAAGAGGGGGTCAAGGGTGATGTTAAAAAGGATAGGGCTCAGGGGGTCCCCTTGCCGGAGACCTTGTCCAACTGGTACTGCCACTGTAAAACCCATTGGCGCCAGGACTCTGGTGTGGAGCTGGTCATAGAGCGCTGATATCCAGCGCCTAGCTGCGGGTGGGAGATGGAAGCGGGCCAGGGAAGCATCAATATACTTCCAGGCTACACGATCATATGCTTTCTCCATATCCAGGAGAGCCACAAAGCCATTCACCTTACGAGAGTTAGCAGTCAAAGTCACGTGAAGGTCATTATAGTTGTCCCATAACGACCTCCCCGGAATAAAACCGTACTGGGATGGGGAGAGGCGAGGTGACACCCATTTGGTGATGCGGTTGGCCAGAAGCTTCGTAAAGAGCTTGTGGTCTGTGTTGATCATCGCTATGGGGCGCCAGTTCGCCAGGTTCTCACGGTCTGACTTCTTGTGAATGAGGGTCGTGATTGAGCCTCGGAGTCGGGGAGGACCTCGCCATTCACCAAGAGTGCAGCGAAGAGGTCGCGGAAAGTTCTGGCTATCACTGCAGGTTCCAGAAGGTACACCTCAAAGGGTATTCCGTCTGGGCCTGGGGCCTTAAGCCGTGGGGATTTCAGAAGGGTTTCCATCACCTCCTGGATGGAAATAGGCGCCAGTAGAGCCTCATCAGCCTGTGGGTCAATGGGCGGCTCTGGAGCCCGCCACAGGAAGTCTTGGATGTCCGATGGATCCACCTGGGTGGCATGGAAGAGGCTGGAGTAGAAGCGGTGTAGTTCCTGCGTGATTTCCTCCTTGTCTGAAGTGGTTGTAGTGCCAATCTTCAGTGCAGTAATATCCTGCGCTGTTGACCGGGCTTTCTGTTTCTGAAAGAAGAAGCGGGTGGGGCGTTCCCATTGAGCATAGTAACGAGATGTTTTAAAGTTTGCTGCCCGTTCTTCCTGCAGTGTGAGCTCCAAGCGGAGTGCTTCCTGCGCCGCTTCCCAGTCTTCCAACCATCTGGGAGAGGGCGAAGGCTGGCAGTTTCGCTCTAGATGTCTGATTCTGGCTTCCGCCCTTTTGACTCTGGCGCGAGCTGCAGTCATCTGGGCTTTGGCACAGTTGTAAGCAACGCGGGTGATGCCCTCCTTGGTCACCGCCCATTTAGCCTTGTGGTCAAGCAGGTGGGGTGGGGGGAGGTGAGAGTCTCCCGGATGGTCATAGACAGCTTCTCCTTAGTGAAGGGGTTGTTGAGAAGAGCTGGGGCAACCCTAGGCCAGAACCTACGTGACGGTCTAAGTGTGGTGGTGAGGACAACGGTGAGTGACCTGTGATCACTCAGATGGTTGTCACGAGAGATGGGAGAGGAGACGCGGCCAATTAGCAGGGGGCCAATCAGTGCCATATCTATGCGTGACGCTGACTGGAAAGCTCCTCCATCATACTGGATCCTAGTCATGCAACCTAGGCCAGACGCGGAGGGTGGAAGCGCATCTATAAAGCCACTCAGGCGAAGGAAATCCTGGAGGCGACTTGATCCAGGGCGTTCCTTTGCTGCAGGGGGTAAGAGTCATGGACGCGACTTATGGTTGTGTTGAAATCTTTAAGAGGACTGTATTCCATGGGAGATTGAGTTGGAGGAGCTCTTCCAAGAGCCGATTTTGCTCCTGACCTGCATTAGGCAGGTAGATGCTTGCAGCGAAGAAGGAGAAGTCAGGAGTGGTGAGTTTGGCCAGTATGAGGCGGCCACCTAGATATTGTGAAAAAGAATGGGTTTTAACCCGGGGATTCAAAATTAATAAGGGCGGCATGGTTTGTCCAGAAGGAGTTGCCTCTAAACTGTTCATTCCATGCAGATTGTTCGTGGGGGAGGATATGGGGCTCCTGGACAGCAGCGATGTCAATTTGTGCTGACCTGAAGTTTCGGAGGAGGCGGGCTCTCCGCTTAAAGTCCCGCAACCCATTTGCGTTGATGGATTGCAGGGCCAGGGTGCTACCATGGGGACTCATAGCTGTTCCCCTCCATGACCTGGGGGTTGCCAGCGCTTAAACCTGCTGCTGTGAGGCGGCTAGTTTTGATTCCTTTAGCTTGACTATTAGCTGCAATCCGTGAGGAGCGTCGAGGGTTCTGAGGGGAAGGAGAGGGTGGGGGGCGGAGGACCCAGTAAGCCAGCCTAGGATGCTGCCCCGCTCCGTTGCAGGGAGAGGACCTGAGGGTGCTCAATGGTGACCTCCGCGGTGTCCCCATTTGATGAGTCTGAGTCCATATTCACTTCCTCCAACACTGCAAAGGATCCGCGCGAAATGGACTGTGGGGTTGGGGGGACTTTTTAGGTGGCACTTCTACCACAGGCCGCGAGTTGCCAGTCCATGCTGGTGGGCATAGATCCATTGGGAGCTGAGGGTTGATGCGATAAATAGCTGGTGGAGGTTGGTGGGGGTGCCGCATGGAGCCCTGAGTGGGGGTGGCTGACGAGGGGCACCCTGTGGGAGATGCCTTGCGCTTGGTGAGAGAGGGAGCTGACTCTGGGAGATTGGAGGGGGTGCCCATTGAAGGGGGCATGAGCGCGAAGGTATCCCATACCAATAGTGGGGTTAGCTGTTTCAACTGCTAGGCGTAAGGCCTCAGGGACAGGTCTTGAACGGGAACCCATTGTGTGGGTTGTGGAATTGCTGCTGCAGCCAATGTGGGATCGTTTTTGGCCTGGTTTAGGCCCTTTGGGTGGTGGCTAAGAGGGCTTGTTTTCGAGCTGTGCACTATACAAGTGTCCAGGGCGTTACACCATGAACACCGGGGGCGCGCCTGATCAGGGTCGACAAAAAAGATCTCAGGGCATGCCCCAACTACCGCCACACGAGGAATAACCCTCAATGTTGCGGGATACAGTGGAGGAGGGGATGAACGACGCCCTAGCGGTGCGAGCTCTTTGAGTGGGAGCATAGTGAGGGACGCTAAAGTCCACTGAAAGAACAGACCCAAACTCCATTAAACCACATAGGCCCTTTTTGA